>JAXMNL010001345.1:1863-17134 GCA_035128595.1 Eptatretus atami
ATCACACGACAACCGCCACCAAACTACGCCACAACGCCAACCGCGCCTCCAAGTACCCTCACAACAACCGCCACCATCTTCGCCACTACCCCCGCTGACGAACGCCCAATCCTCCACGGTTCCACACTATGACGTTCCGCGTTGGAAAAAAACCGTCGAACGCGAGAAGGAAAGAAGAAGTCCCACAACGATGCGCCGAGGGTTTCCCGCCTGTTTCTTCCCTGAGCCCGGCGCCAGGACGATTTTCCTCGCCCCCCGCCATGGGCGGAGAGGGGGAACGAGGACGAACGCCCCTTTTCTCTAAGCGCCTCGAAGGGGTGGAGCCAAAGGCGGGGCGGAGAAACAGGGCGTGGCGCCGGAGTATAAAAAAGATGCGGCGGCGCTGGCGATCTAGTCAGTGAGCTCTGCTAGTCAGTGAGCTTCTGGAGCGGTGAGCTTCTTGTCTTCGCGTCCCGGTGACTGGTGCTTCTTTTCGTCCTGCTTCGTCTCTGCTTTTCTTGTTCTGGGCCTTTCAGGTTGCTCCTGGCTCGGTGTACGCAGTCTTGCTTGGTCCGTTGGCGTGGCGGACAACACGAGCAGGCACGAGCACGCCGCGAGAGCTTCGCCACCACGCTCAACGGATCACTGCCAGACGGACCCACGTCGGAGGACGGTCGCCAAGACTTCGAACTCAGGAAGTCGCGACTTTCCATTTTCTTTGGGTCTGTGTGAACGTTGATGTGTGTGGCGCCATGTCCGTAAAGTAAAACTGTATAAGTGTATGCCGGGTGTTCCGTAGTCGGTCTTAACTCTTTTCTATGTTGAATAATGTGCATTGTTGCGAATTGTGGCTTATTAAATACCTGCTTTATGTGTGCTATGCTGGTGTGTGTAAAAAAAATGCTGCTTGTTGAAATTGTTGCCCGTTTCGCTGGTCCATTTCCGTTTGTGGGTCTCCATATTGCTTTACGTAAAAGGGTTTGAGGCGCGGACGCCCGAAAATAATTAATCAGGAAACCGTCGAGCCGACGATAACACCGCTCGGTTATCCCGATAGCACGGAACGACCGCTTAAGCTGTCCGTGTCCGAGGTCGACCTGCGGCGAGGTGCGATCGCCCGGTTTACCAATCCGCGTGGGTTTACTTAGGTAGGTCGATTGGCGAACAACCCTATCCCACGCGGTGGCCGATTGCACGATCGTGGTGCAGCCGAAAGGCCCACCGTGACTAGATCCCGGCCGTAGTCCGGAGGGTCACGACTGAATTGGCCGTCCGGTGGGCGATGTGCAGCGATTCGATTACTCGTGTCGTTGCACGCGGCGGGCGCGAATTCGCAACAATTACTAACATCACAACACATCAAGCCTACCAAACAAACCATTCTAACAGTGACAAACATAGCCTTACCCAACCACCACACTAACATCACAAACACATCAAGATTACCAAACCACCACACTAACATGACAAACACATCAGATGACCAAACCACCACACTAACATGACAACACATCAAGATACCAAACAACCATACTAACATCACAACACATCAAAGATTACCAAACACCCACTAACATCACAACACATCAAACTTACCAAAACAAACCACACTAAACCATGACAACACGTCAAATACAAACCACCACACTAACATGACAAAACACATCAAAGATTACCAAACCACCACCACACTAAATGGACAACACATCCAAGATTACCAAACCCACCGCACTAGCATGACAACACATCAATTACAAACCACCCCTACTAACATACAACACATCGAGCTTACCAAAACAACCAACCAACATCACAACACATCAAGGATTACAAACCACCACACTAACATGACAAACACATCAAGATTACCAAACCACCACACTAACAGGTACAAAACATCAAGATTACCAAACAACCATATAACATTCACAACACATCAAGATCTACCAAACCACCACACTAACATCACAACACATCAAGATTACCAAACAACCACACTACATCACAACACATCAAGCTTACCAAACCACCACATGAAATCACAGCGCCATCAACGTACCAAACCACCACAACACTTGACATCACAATCAATCTTCGCAAACACACCACACTAACCTTAATCACATCAAGATATACCAAAAGCACCACACAACATCAGAACAACATCAAGATTACCAAACAACCATACTAACATCCAACACATTCAAGCTTACCAAAACGACCATACCAACATCACAACACATCAGATTACCAACAACCATACTACATCACCAAACACATCAAGCTGACCAAACAACCATACTAAATACAACACATCAAGCTACCAAACAACCCAAAACTAACAATCACAACAGCAACAAACTTACCAAACCACCACACTAAATCCACAACAGCATACAAGGTTACCAAACAAACCATACTAACATCACAACACATCAAGCTGACCAAAACAACCAAACTAACATCACAACACCACAAGCTTACCAAACCACCAGCACTACATGACGAAACACATCAAGATTACCCAAACCACCACATCAGATACCAACCAACCACCACTAAAACATCACAACACATCAAGCTTACCAAACAAACCATACTACATCACAACACATCAACCTATACCAAACCACCACACAACCCCACAGCACATCAAGCTTACCAAACCACCACACAAACATCACACACATAAAGCTTACCAAACAACCAAACTAACATCACAAACACAAAACAAGCTTACCAAAACAACCACACTAACATCACAACACATCAAGCTACCAAAACCCCACATTGAACATCACAAACACATCAAGCTAATCAAAAAACCAACACATTGAAACATCACAACACACAAGCGACCAAACAACCACACATACATCACAACAAATTCAAAGTGACAAACAACCACACTGACAGCTCAACACATCAGCTTACCAAACAACCATATTAACATCACAACACATCAAGCTTACCAAACAACCATACTTGACATCACAAACACATCAAGCTTCCAAACAACCACACTGACATCCACACACATCACGCTTACCAAACCACCATACTAACATGAAACACATCAAGCTTAGCCAAACAAACCATACTAACACACACACATCAAGCCTACCAAAACAACCATACTTAACATCACAACACATCAAGCTTTACCCAAAACAAACCATACTAAACATCACAACACCTCAAGCTTTCCAAACCACATACTGACATTCCATAAACATCTCAAGCTTACCAAACAACCATACTAACAACACATCAAGCTGCACCAAACAACCATACTAAACATCACAACACATCAAGCCTACCAAACAACCTTTACAACATGACAACCACATCAAGCTTACAAACACCATATACTAACATCAAACACATGAAGCCTACCAACACCAACTAAACATCACAACACATCAGCCTACCAAAACCACCATACTTAACATCACAAGCACTCAGCTTACCAAACAACCATACTAATCATCACAACACCCAGAAGCCTACCAAACAACGCATCAACTATCACAACACATCAGGCCTACCAAAAACCATTTACTAACATGACAACACATCAAGCTTACCAAACTATCATACTATCATCACAACAATCAAGCTTACCAAAAAACCATACTAACATCATAAACAGCGCTTACCAAAACAACCATACTACATGACAACACATCAACGCTTACCAAAACAACCCATACTGACATCACAGCACATCAAGCTTACCAAACAACCATACTAACATCACAAACACATTCAAGCTTTACCAAACAACCCATACTAACATCACAACACATCAAGATTACCAAATAACCTACTGACTAACATCACAACACATCAAGCTTACCAAACAGCCATACTAACATCACAACACATCAAGCTTACCAAACCACCACACTAACATGACAACACATCAACATTACCAAACAACCAAACTAACATCACAACACATCAAGCTTACCAAACAGACCACCACATCACCAACACATCAAGCTTACCAAACCACCACATGAACATCACACACATTCAAGCTTATCAAAAAAAAACCACCACTGAACATCCACAACACATCAAGCCGACCAAACAACCATTACTGACATCACCAACACTCAAGCCGACCAAACAACCATAACTGACACACAAGCACATCAAGCTTACCAAACAACCATACTGACATCACAACACATCACGCTTACCAACCACCATACTAAATGACAACACATCAAGCTTAAACAAACAACCAACTAACATCAGCAACACATCAAGCCGTACCAAACAACCATACTAACATCACAAACACATCAAGCTTACCAAACAACCATACTAACATGACAACACATCAAGCTTTCCAAACCACCATACTGACATTCATTAACACATCAAGCTTACCAAACAACATACTAACAACACATCAAGCTGACCAAACAAAACCATACTAACATCACAACACATCAGCCTACCAACCAACCATACTAACATGACAACACATCAAGCTTACCAAACAACCATACTAAACATCACAACATATGAAGCCTACCAAACAACCATGACTAACATCACAAACATCAAGCCTACAAACAACCTACTAACATCACAAACACATCAAGATTACCCAAACAACCATACTTACATCACAACACATCAAAGCTTACCAAACAACCATACTATCATCACAACACATGAAGCCTACCAAACAACCATGCTTAACATCACAACACATGAAGCCTACCAAACAACCATACTAACATGACAAACCATCAAGCTTACCAAACTACCATGTACTATCATCACAAACACATCAAGCTTACCAAACAACCATACTAACATCATAAACACATCAAGCTTACCAAACAACCAATATTAACATGACAAACACATCAAGCTTACCAAACAACCATACTGACTCAAGCACATCAAGCTTACCAAACAAACCATTACTAAAAACATCACAACCACAATCAAAGCTTTACCAAACAACCATACTAACATTCACAACACATCAAGCTTACCAAACCACCACACAAACATCACAACAACAAAAGCTTACCAAACAACCAAACTAACATCACCAACACAACAAGCTTCCAAACAACCATACTAACATGGACAAACACATCAAGCTTACCAAACAACCATACTAAACATTGACAAACATGAAGTACCAAAACAAACCATACTGAATGACAACACATCAAGCTTACCAAATAACCATACTGGACATCCCAGCACATCAAGCTTACCAAAAACCTACTAACATGACAACACATCAAGCTTACCCAAACAACCACACTGACATCACAGCACATCAAGCTTACCCAAAACAACATACTAACATGACAACACATCAAGGCTACCAAACAACCATACTACATGACAACACAATCAAGCTTACCAAACAACCACACTGACATCACAGCACATTCAAGCTTACCATACAACATGACAACACATCAAGCTTACCAAAATAACCATTACTAACAGACAACACATCAAGCTTACCAAACAACCATACTGACAGCACATCAAGCTTACCAGAATAACCATACTTAACAGGACAACTTCATCAAGGCTTACCACAACAACCATACTGACATGCCAACACATCAAGCTTACCAAACAACCACACTGACATCACAGCACATCAAACCTACCAAACAACCTACTAACATCACAAACACATGCAAGCTTTCCAAACAGCCATACTAACATCACAAACGCTCAAGCTTACAAACAACCAAACTACATCACAACACTAAAAAAACCAAAAAGGGCTTAGCCCAAACCACCACACTAACATCACAACACATCAAAGCTTACCAAACCACCACACAACCCACAGCACAGTCAAGCCTACCAAACCACCCACACAAACATCACAACACATAAGCTTACCAAAACCAAACTAACATTCACAACACAACACAACAAGCTTACCAAACAACCAACACTAACATCACAACACATTCAAGCTTACCAAACCACCACACCAAACCACACCACATCAAGCCTTACCAAACCACCACAGAACACACAACACATCAAGCTGTACCAAACACCACATGAACATCACAAAACACATCCAAGCCGACCAAACAAACCACACTGACATCCACGAACACATCAAGCCTACCAAACAACCACACTGACATCTCAACACATCAGCTTACCAAACACCCACACTAACATCACAACACATCAAGCCTACCAGAGTGCAAAACCATACTGACATCACAAACTCAAGCTTACCAAACCACCACACTAACATCACAACACATCAAGCCTTACCAAACCACCACACTAACATCACAACACATCAAGCTTTCCAACAACCAAAACTAACATCACAACGACTACAAGCCTTTCCAAACCACCACACTAACATCACAACACAATCAAGCTTACCAAACACCACACAACCCACAGCACATCAAGCTTACCAAACCACCACACAACCCCACAGCACATCAAGCCTACCAAACCAGCACACAAAACATTACAAACACCAAAACTTACCAAAACAACCAAAACTAACCATCACAACAAAACAAGCTACCAAAACAACCACACACTAACATCACAACGACATTCAAGCTTACCAAACCACCACAATGAACATCCACAACACATCAAGTTACAAAAAAAACCACCACATGAAACATCACAACACATCAAGCCGA
The DNA here is from genome assembly GCA_035128595.1 of Eptatretus atami. Taxonomy (NCBI): domain Eukaryota; kingdom Metazoa; phylum Chordata; class Myxini; order Myxiniformes; family Myxinidae; genus Eptatretus; species Eptatretus atami. The sequence continues at coordinate 8,532 of JAXMNL010001345.1, forward strand.
CCAAACAACCACACTAACATCAGAATACATCAAGCCGACCAAACAACCATAACTGACATTCTCAACACAATCAAACTTACCAAACAACAGACTAACAGCACAACAACATCAAGATTACCAAACCACCACACTACATGACAACACATCAACGCTTACCAAACCACCACATTAACATCCACAACACATCAAGCCTCCCAAAACAACCATACTAACATTCACAGCCGCATCAAACTTACCAAACCACCACACTAACATGACAACAACATCAAGATTACCAAAACAACCATATTAACAATCACAACACATTCAAGCTTACCAAAACCAGCACCACAACCCACCAGCAACATCAAAGCTACCAAACCACCAACACAAACATCACAACCATCAAGCTTTTACCAACAACCAAAACGTAACATCACAAACACAACCAAGCTTAACCAAACAACACTAACATCACAAACACATCAAGCTTACCAACACCACACAAACACAGCCAACACAAGATTACCCAATAACCATACTAACATCACAACCACATCAAGGCCTACCAAACAACCATACTAACATTCACAAACACATCAAGTTTAAACCAAACAACCATACTAACATTCACAACACTATCAAGCTTACCAAACAACCCATACTAAAATCACAACACATCCAAGCTTTACCAAACCACCACACAAACATCACAACAACATAAAGCTACCAAACAACCAAACTAACATCACAACACAACAAGCTTACCAAACAACCACACTAAACATCACAACACATCAAGCTTACAAACCACCACATGAACATCACAACACATCAGCTTATCAAAAAAACCACCACATGAACACACAACACATCAAGGCCGACCAAACAACATACTGACATCAACCAAACACATCAAGCTTACCAAACAACCAACACTACATTCACAAACATCACGCTTACCAAACCACCAACTAACATGACAACACGATCAAAAGCTTACCAAACAACCATACTAACATCACACACATCAAGCCTACCAAACAACCATACTAACATCAGCAACACATCAAGCTTACCAACAACCATACTAACTGACAACACATTCAAGCTTTCCAAACCACCATACTGACATCATAACACGATCAAGCTCCCCGTACAAAACAACCATTACTAACAACACATCAAGCGTGACCAGCAACCATACTTAACATCACAACACATCAAGCCCTACCCAAACAACCATACATAACCATGACATACACATCAAGCTTACCAAACAAACCATACTAACATCACAACCACAATGAAGACCTACGCAAAACAAACAATACTAACATCACAACACACTCAAGCCTACCAAACAACCATACTAAACATCACCAACACATCAAGATTACCAAAACAACCATACTAACATCACAACACATCAAGCTTACCAAACACCATTACTATCATCACAACACATGAAGCCTACCAAACAACGCATACTAACATCACAAACACATGAAGCCTACCAAACAACCATACTAACATGACAACACATCAAGCTTACCAAACTAGCAATACTATCACACACACATCAAGCTTACCAAACAACCATACTAACATCATAACAACATCAAAGCCCTACCAAACAAACCATATTAACATGACAACACATCAAGCTTTACCAAAACAACCATACTACACACAGCACATTCAAGCTTACCAAACAACATACTAACATCACAAACACATCAAGGCTTACCAAACAACCATACTAACATCACAACACATCAAGTTATCCAAACCACCACACAAACATCACAACACATAAAGCTACCAAACAACCAAACTAACATCACAACACAACCAAGCTACCAAACAACCATACTGACATCACAACACATCAAGCTTACCAAACAACCATACTACATTGACAAACAACAATCAAGCTTACCAAACAACATACTAACATTGACACACAGTCCAAGTTACAAAACAACCATACTGACATGACAAACACATCAAAAGCTTACCAAACAACCATACTGACATCACAGCACATCAAGCCTTACCAAACTAACCATACTACATGACAACACATCAAAGCTTCCAAATACCATTACTAACATGACAACACATCAAGCTACCAAACAACCATACTGACATGACAACACAGTCAAGCTTACCAAACAACCATACTACATCACAGCACATCAAGCTTAGCCATTAAACATGAAACACATCAAGCTACCAAAAACCATACTAACATGACAAACACATCTGCTTACCAACAACCATACTGACAGCACATCAAGCTTACCAAAAACCATACTAACATGACAAACTCATCAGAGCTTACCAAACAACCATAGCTGATCATGCCAACACATCAAGCTTACCCAAACAAACCACATGACATCACAGCACATCAAAACTTACCAAACAACATTTACTAACATCACAACACATCAAGCTTTCCAAACAGCACCATACTAACATCACACACATCAAGCTACCAAACAACCAAACTGACATCACAACACTACAGCTTAGCAAACCACCACACTAACATCACAACACACAAGCTTACCCAAACCAACCATACAACCCACAGCACATCAAGACCTACCAAACCACCACAAACATCACAACAATAAAGCTTACAAACAACCAAAACTAACATGCACAACACAACACAAAACAAGCTTACCAAACAACCACAGCTACATCACAACACATCAAGCTTACAAACCACCACACAAACCACAGCACATCAAGCTACCAACCACCACATGAACATCACAACACATACAAAGCTTACCACCCCACATGAACATCACAACAACATTCAAGCCGACCAAACAACCACACTTGACATCACAACGACATTAAGCCTACAAACAACCACACTGAACATCTCAACACATCAAGGCTACCAAACAACCATATTAAAATTCACAACACCATCAAGATTACCAAACAACCATACCAACATCACAACACATTCAAGCTTACCAAAAAAGCAAACTAACATCACAACAACAACAAGCTTACCAAACCACCCACACCTAACATGAAAACACAATCAAAGATTACCAAACCACCACACTAACATGACAAACATCAAGATTACCAAACAACCATACTACATCACAACCATCAAGATTACACAAACAACCATACTAACATCACAACACATCAAGCTTACCAAACAACCATACTGACATCCACAGCACATCAAGCTTACCAAAACAAACCATGATGACAATCACAAACACATCCAAGCCTACCAAACAAACCACACTGACATCACAACACATCAAACTTACCAAAACAACCATACAACATCACAACAAATCAAGCCTACCAAACAACCATAAGACATCACAAACACATCAAACTACCAAACAAACCATACTGACATCACAACACATCAAGCTTCCAAAACAACCTAAACTGACATCACCCAACACAATACAGGCTTACCAAACCACCACCAACTGAACATACAACACATCAAGCTTACGAAACCACCCACACAACCACAGCACATCAAGCCGACCAAACCACCACACAACATCCACAACACATAAAGCTTATCCAAACAATCAACACAATCACAACAGATTACCAAAACAACCATACTGACAATCACAACACATCAAGCTTTCCAAACAACCACCACTGACATCACAACACATCCAATCCGCCTACCAAAACAACCACACTGACATCTCAACACATCAGCTATACCAAACAACCATATTAACATCACAACACATCAAGCTTAGCCAAACAACCATACTGACATCACAAACACATCAAGCTACCAAACAACCATACTGACATCACAACCACACATCTCGCTTACCAAAACCACTCATACTAAACATGACAACACGAATTAAGCCTACCAAACAACCATACTAACATGGACAACACACAGTAAGCTTCAACCATAACAACCATACTAACATCACAACACATAAGCTACCAAATCAACCATTCTAACATCACAACACATCCAAGCTACCAAACAACCATACAAACATTCACAACCATCTAAGTCTTACCAAACCACCACACAACCACAGCACATCAAGCTTACCAAACCGACCACACAAACATCACAACACATATTAAAGCTTACCAAACAACCAAAACTAACATCACAACACAACAAGCTTACCAAAAAACAACCACACTAACATCACAACACATCAAGCTTACCAATACAAACCCATACTACATCACAACACATCAAACTACCAAACAACCATACTGACATCACAACACATCAAACTAAGCCAAAACAACCATACGTTTAACATCACAACCACATCAAGCTTACCAAACAACCACACTGCACATCACCAACACATCACGCTTACCAACCACCATGACAAACCACATCAAGCTTACCAAACAACCATACAACATCACAAACACATTCAAGCCTACCAAACAACCATACTAACATCACAACACATCAAGCTTACCAAAACAACCATACTACATGACAACACATCGAAGCTTTCCAAACCACCATACTGACATCTGAACACAAAAGCTTACCAAACAACCATACTAACAACACATCAAGCTGACCAAACAACCATACTAACATCACAACACATCAAAGCCTTACCAAACAACCATACTAAACATACAACACATCAAGCTTACCAAACAACCATACTAACATCACAACACATGAAGCCTACAAACAACCATACTAACATCACAACACATAAAGCCTACCAAACAACATCTAACATCACAACACATCAAGGATTACCAAACAACCATACTAACACACAACACATCAAGCTTACCAAACAACCACATCACTATCAATCACAACCACAATGAAGCCTACCAAACCAACCATTACTAACATACAACCACAGAAGCCCCCTACCAAACAACCTACTAACATGACAACACATCAAGCTTACCAAACATACCATTACTTTGTTTATCCCAAAAATGTTTGCAAAACAACACATCAAGCTTACCAAACAACCATACTAACATCATAACCATCAAGCTTACCAAACAACCATATTAACATGACAACACATCAAGCTTACCAAAAACCGATACTGACATCACAGCACATCAAGCTTACGCAAACAACCATACTAACATCACAAACACATCAAGCTTACCAAACAACCATGACTAACATTCGACAACACATCAAGCCTTACCAAACCACCACGAAAACATCACAACACATAAAAGCTTACCCAAACAAACATCACAAACACACAAGCTTACCAAACCAACCATACTGACATCACAAAACACATCAAGCTTAACCAAACAACCATACTAAACATGAAACAACCATCAAGCTACCAAAACAACCATACTAAACATGACAACACATCAAGCTACCAAAACAACCATACTGACATGACAACAATCAAGCTTACCAAACAACCATACTGACATCACAGCACATCAAGCTTACCAAAATAACCCATACTAACATGACCAACACATCAAGCCTTACCAAAACAAACCAAACACTGACATCACAGCACATCAAGCTTACCAAACAAACCATACTAACATAACAACACATCAAGCTTACCAAACCACCACACTACATACAAACACATCAAGATTACCAAAACAAACCATACTAACATCACAACACATCAAGATTACCAAACCACACACTAAGCATTCACAACACATCAAACTTACAAACAACCACACTAACATGGAACAACACACAAGATTACCAAACCACACACTAACATGACTAACACATCAAGATTACCCAAACCACCACACTAACATGACAACAACATCAAGTTACCAAACCACCCGCACTAGCATGACAACACATCAAGATTACCAAACCACCCTACTTAAACATACAACCACATCGCAGCCTACCAAAAAAACCATTACCAACATCACAAACACATAAGATTACCAACCATCCAACACTAACATGGACAACACATCCAAATACCAAACCACCACAACTAACATTGACACACATCAAGATTACCAAAACAACCATACTAACATCACAACACATCAAGATTACCAACCACCACACACAACATCACAACACATCAAGATTACCAAACAACCACACTAACATCACAACACATCAAGCTTACCAAACCACCCACATGAACATCTCACAGCGCATTCAAACGTACCCAAACCACCGACACTAACATGACAACACAGTCAATCTTCGCAAACCACCACGCTAACCTTACATCACTCAAGATTACCAAAGGCACCAACACTAACATCAAACCACATCAAGATTACCAAAACATACCATACTAACATCACAACACATCGAAGCTTACCAAAACGACCATACCAAACATCACAACACATCAAGATTACAAACCAACCATACTAACATCACAACACTCCCTAAGCTGCCAACAACCAATACTAAACATCCACACACATCCAACTACCACAACAAACAAAACTAACATCCACAACACACCACTACCCACACCACACACTAACATCCACAAACACTCCTAAGTTCCAAACCCAATACTAACCATCCACAACACATCAGCTACCACAACCAAACTAACATTCACAACACCACAAGCTTACCAAACCACCACACTAACATGACAACACATCAAGATTACCAAACCCACCACATCAAGATTTACCAAACAAACCACACTAACATCACAACACATCAAATCTTACCAAACAACCATACTAACATCACAAACAACATCGAAGCTTACCAAACCACCACACAACACCACAGCACATCAAGCTTTACCAAACCACCACACAACATCACAACACATAAACCTACCAAACAACAAACTAACATCACAACACAACAAGCTTACCAAACAACCACACTACATCACAACACATCAAGCTTACAAACCACCCATGAACATCACAACCACATCAAAGCTATCAAAAAAACCACCACCATGGAACATCACAAAACACATAAGCCCCGACCCAAACAACCACACTGACATCACAACAAATCCAAGCTGACCAAACAACCAGCACTGACATCTCAAACAACATCAAGCCTTACCAAACAACCATATTAACAATCACAACACATTCAAGCTTACCAAACAACCATACTGACATCACAACACATCAAGCTTAACCAAACAACCACACTGACATCACAACACATCACGGGCTTAGCCAAACCACCATTTACGAACATACAACACATCAAGACTTACCAAACAACCATACTAACATCAACAACACAATTCAAGCTACCAAACAACCATACTAACATCACAAACACATCAAGCTACCAAAACAACCATACTAACATTCAAAACCACCCAGCAAGCTTTCCAAACCACACATACTACATCATAACACGATCAAGCTTACCAAACAAACCATACTAACAAACACATTCAAGCTGACCAAACACACCATACTAACATCACAACACATCAAGCCTTACCAAACAACCATACTTAACTGACAACACATCAAGCTTACCAAAACAACCATACTAACATTCACAACACATGAAGCCTACCAAACAACCATACTAAACATCACAACACATCAAGCCTACCAAACCCACCAATAGCTACATCACAAACACAATCAGCTACCAAACAACCATACTAGTCATCAAAAACACATGAAGTCCTACCAAACAACCATACTACATCACAACACCATATCAAGCCTACCAAACAACCATACTAACATGACAACACATCAAGCTTACCAACTATCATACTATCATCACAACACACAAGCTTAACCAAACAACCATACTAAGCATCATTAACACATCAAGCTTACCAAAACAAGCCATACTAAACATGACAATCCACATCAAGCTTACCAAACAACCATATGACATCACAGCCACATCAAGCTTACCAAACAAACCATACTAACATTCACAACACATCAAAGCTTACCCAAACAACCATACTAAACAGCACAACACATTCAAGATTACCAAATAACCATTACTGACATCACAACACATCAAGCTTGCCAAACAAACCTAACTAACATCACAAACACATCAAGCTTACAAACAACCGATACTAACATCCAGCAACAACATCAAAGCTTACAAACAAACCATACTAACATCCACAACAATCAAGGTTACCAAACAACCATTACTAACATCACAACAATCAAGCTACAAAACAACCATACTTATATCACAACACATCAAGCTTACCAAACAACCATACTTACATCACAACACATCCAAGCTTACCAAAGCAACCAAACTAACATCACAAAGCACAACAGAAGGCTTACCAAACACACACTAAACATGACAACAACATCAAGCTTACCAAACAACCCATACTAAACATCACAACACATACAAGATTACCAAACAACCATACTAACATCAACAAACATTTTAAATTACCAAACAACCATACTAACATCACAACACATCCAGCTTACCACACAACCATTACAACATCCACAGCACATCAAGCTTACCAAACCCAACCATACTAACTTCACACACATCAAGCCTACCAAACAACCACACTGACATCACAACACATCAACTTACCAAAACAACCATACTAACATCACAACACATCAAGCCTACCACACCAGTACAACACTGACTACCA
>JAXMNL010001346.1:0-20840 GCA_035128595.1 Eptatretus atami
AGAGAGGAGATCAAGGTCTTTTTGGAAAACCATGTACATCACTTGTGATCGAACATGTTACATTAATTAATTCGTGGCCTGTTTTGTTTGTGTCCTTTTATGACGTCTTTAAAACAGTAAGTTTCCTGTTTGGATGATTTTTCTGATTTGTTCTGATCTGCCAGGCAAGCAAGACAGAGTAAAAGAACATTATCTCACTCCTTTCACTCTCGCGTGCACGGGGTAACTGCTGTTTTGCCAGAATGTTGAGCCAGCAGTGGGAAGGTGTACTACACAGTTAAATGAAACATCTTTTGAAACGTGACTTCTGAACTCATATCTGCGTGGACCTCATGCTCCTGAATTGTTCCATTTGCGAAGTAATGAAAACAACTTGTCATTTTTCTGATGGTGGGAAGCCGGAGACCAGTGCACCAGATGAGAAACTTTTTAAAATATCTTTTCTCGAGCGTCGAGGCTCGTGGAGGTTAGCCAGGAAAATAGCAAACGGATCAGCGGAGCAACAGAACAAAGCGAACAGCAGAAGGAGTGGGGGGAACACACAGGAGTCAAGTTGAGGGACAACATCGAGAGAGATTTCGAAGATGAGGGATGTGACGAAGAATGAGGACTCGGGAAGGATAGAGGGGGTGGACAAGATGGATGCAGAAGCAAACTCACAGGAAGGAAAAAAACTGGTAATTTGGAATGACGTGGGCTTGGAGAGAGTTACTGGGGGTAGAAAATATCATGGGTTTGGTTTGGGGACGATCTGAGAATGTTGTGAACAGCTGTCTTGAATATCTGGAGGGAAGAACGAGATTAAAGAGAATGTGGAAGTTGTTTCCACAGGTGGGATGAGTAGGGGTGAACCAGAAGGGGTTGATGGTGGACCACTGCGGAAACCTCGTGGGGACAAATAGGGAAAGAGTAGAGGGTGCAAGACCAGGAAGGAGGCGGGAGAAGATAGAGAGACCATCGACCTGTCTGCGATGTGAAAGTGAAAGGCTCATGGACTCAGCTTCATCGCGAGAGATTCCAATGATGTTGAAAGCCTTTGTTTCCATCGCTTCAAGCTGAGAAAGGTGTGCGCAGGGGAGCCAGCCCCAAGGGGAGAGCAGTGCTCCATCAAGCTGCGGACGAAGTTTGTGCATGGAGCATTGATGATTTATATGAAGCGTACAAATGGAACTCAAGTAATTTATCTTCTCTCCGCAGGCCGGTCAGGGTGATACGGCTCATCACCGCTGACACTGTGGAGGAGCACATCGATACGCTTGGGAGACAGAAGCTTAATCTCCAGCAAGAGCTTGACAATGGTAATAATGATTCCTCGTCCATCTTCATGCACATTTCGGCCTTTTCATCCTCTGCGCTCTGCAGTAACTCTGATCCCTCCCTCATCGGTTTCATCCAGTTCGCATTTCAATTGACATTTCTCAGATCATTCGTTGCTTTTGTTGTTGGTTTTTTTTTCGATCTTTTTATTCCGTATGAAGTTCTTTTTTCATGGTATTGCCCTGCTACGTGTACATTTAATTGACAATTATTTGATTTTTCAAAGTTAAGGATCTTGAACTTTTTGAACTTGAAAGTGAACTTTCTCACTTTCCCGTTGCAGAGACTCCATAATTCCTTCTGTTGACAAGGGTCAACGACGGGGTTGCGTCAGTGGAAGCATGCCCATGTTCCATGTATGAAACTTCCCAAAAACCAGAGGATGATCATGCCTGATGAAGAACGTGGAATTGGATTTTCCTGGAACCTGTTGGTCACGTGTCCAGTCTCCCCCCCCAACCCCCTTCCTCGTGGACCTCTTTTGGACACCATGAGGAGGAGCAGGAAGGAGAATGAAGAGGAAGCTTGTGCTCCATGACGATGAGGAACTGTTGGATTACCTTGATGATGATATGATGATGATGGATGATGATGAATAATTTTATTTATTTTATGCTGAAATAGGACATTTTTCTATTTTCTATTAGAGATGTCATCTAATGTTTAATATGAGATGATTTGGTTTAATTTTCTGCGAACATAATAGTCAGAATAAAAGCTTCATTTGTGTTTCTCGTCCATTCGGTTAAAAGTAGAATTTTTCTGTTTTCCAGTCATTGGCAATGTCAAAATCCAAGATGGCAGCCAAAACAGACCCCAAGGACCACCTAATGTTCTTGTCAACAATCTAAAAAATGTTAACTAGGACACCTAAGGATCTAAACCAAAGTAGTTGCTATAAGTTACTCAGAGGGGTGCGCGTGGAGTCTATTAAGCTACCCGACTGCTCAATGCTCCGCCGGGCACTTTAACCGCCGTTGCTGCCAGAAATCTGCGATTCAAATGGTCTTTCGAACATCATTTTCAGCGTCTTGGACGAAAGAGTTGGCAATTCCCAGTTTTGGCACAGCAAATGTTCTGTTTCCTGAATGGCCAAACCGCGGACCTCGCAGGAAAACGAGGACACAATTAACACAATTAGCTGGCGCCGGACCCGTGGTGAAAAATAAATAAATAAAAACACAGAAAAAGATGTAAAAATCGCAGTTGCTGACGTTTTTGTAGCCCTCCCCCGCCCCCCCCGACCCAAACGAACGATGTTTATTTGTACTGTACTTCACCGCTGTACAATCCCACTCCCCTTCCCATCATCACCATGCAAACTCAACCCTGTGTGTGCATCGACGAGTTCCCAGACACGACCGTCACGTCCAAGTTCACAAAGCACCGAGGTTGGGTAGGCCGCGCCCCGTCAACGCAACCTTCGGCCTTCACGGGGGCCCCACGCGCGGTCGAAAGGCTTTTGCAGCGCGGGCCCGGTGGGATTCCAACTTTTTTTGGACGAGTCGACCCGGAACGTTCTCCCAATGTTTTCCTTGTGCAGAGTCACAGCAATTCTCGCACGTTCGTACGTTCAAGTATTTCGGCCTCATTAAAAGCTGTTGAGCCGTTTCGTGCTCCAGTCTTATACCTTGGCACTTATGACGACGCACGTCCACGCTGCCACGATGCATCCTCGTCACTTGGGGGGTGTTCTGCTCGACGTGCCCATCAAGATGATCTCGTTTCAAATTGCGCATTCCAGCCAACAATTTCGGAGAGCACCGACCACAATGCAACTGCCTTTTCGAAAGCGGGAATCAATTCCGCAATTACCCGTTTAGGACACGTCGTCCCCTGGATCGAATGGAAAAACTCCTTCAACCAAACTTAACCCGGAAAATGCGGAAAATTTGTCAATCTCCGAGTCTGCGCAGGAACAGGCGTGCGCCGTTGGGCTATCTCGCAAAGATGGTGCCGAGGCTCCAAACATCGATGGTGTGGAATACGAGACGGCACCGAGCAGCCACTCGGAGCTCTGTACCACAGAGTGACCAACCTGGAGAGGAGAAAATGAGGTGGACACGAAAATAAAACAATCATCACAAACCTTCAGAAAATAATCCACGCAAATCACTGGCAATGAACTTCCTGAGATGACATGGCGGCGAGACACACCTCGTGCGTGTACACCCTCACAGATGCCCCAAAGCCCGCGCCGAGACCAAAATCGGTGATTCTCAACGTGCCCTTGTTGTCGACCAGCAGGTTCTGGCGGTTTCAGTCACGTGAAGGACGCGCCTCGAGTGACAGCAAAGGACAATTCCCCTGAAGCAGTCTGATTCAGATATTTCTTCATTGGTAAAGGGAAGAAGGTAAGATTAATCCCGCTCCGCCCACTTTCAGTCCTACAGTAAGTACTTCTTCAACTAGAGATAGAGAGAATCGAGAACGTTTAAAGAATGCACAAAAATTTAACAAGCAGGCAGGACACGCACTCCTGAACGCGGCACAATGAGTAGATAAACTGGTGCGTTGTCTCGCGGGGCTGGGAAAAAAAAAATCTACAGTAGTCACGGGCGTTCAGTGTTCAGGGTGGAGGGCATCACAATTCTCTCTCTCTCGACGTGAAATGGTGTCTTGTAGTGCCACCTGGTGGAGGGAGCCTGTACTGCAAGTCAACAACGTGGACAAAATGGAAAGTAGGGGCAATTAAACCCTGTCCGCAAGGAAATAAATAAATTAATTGATGTCTTGAAATTTTCCGCTCCGTCATCCAACCCGAAACTCACGTCGTACTGTAAAGTTGGGAAAGGTCTGAAAACGTTCCTTTGCTGTTCTGCAGCATCGCGACTCCAGAGATAGTTCATTGTCCCCCTGAAGAACGGGTTCTTGATGGAATAACTCATCCGTAAGGAATTTTTTCCTATTTATCCTGGTGATATGATGTACAATTTGATACTGTTATGTTTCTTTACATTATCAATCGGGGGCAGGGGTTATTTTACTTCTCGGTGTGCCAAACTGTGTCACTGCTGTTTTACCACCTGCACCACGCAGGTCTGTGTGGCCATCTTGCTGTACCACCTGCACCACGGACGGTCTTTGGCTGGACATTTGCTGCGCACAACCTGCACCACGAGGTTCGTTGGTGGCCATTTTATTGCGAAACAACACCCGCACCATGAGGTCTTTGGTGGACCATTTTGCGCACAACCTGCACCACGAGGTCTTTTGGTGGCCATTTGCCATACCACCCTGCACCACGAGCGTCTTTAGTGGACCATTTTGCTTGCACAAACCGCACCACCGAGTCTTTGGTGCCATTTTGCTAACCACCCGCACCGCGAGGTCCTCACTCCACTTTTCTCTTTTTTGTGGGCCATTTTTGTTGCAGGCCACCACCTGCCACCCACGACGGTTTTTTCTTTCTGGTTGTTACCATTTTCTTGCCACCACCTGCACCACGAGTCTTTTGGTGGCCATTTTTTTCTGCACCACCTGCACCATGAGGTTCTTTTGGGGGTCCATGTTGCTGCCACCACCTGCACCACGAGGTTTTGGTGGACATTTTGCTAACCACCCGCACCGCGAGGTCTTTTGGTGGCCATTTTGCTGATACCACCTGCCACCATGAGTCTTTTGGTTGGCCACTTTGCTGTACCACCTGCACCACGAGGTCTTTTGGTGCCATTTTCTGCACCACCCTGCACCACGAGTTGGTGGACATTTTGCTGAAACCACCCACACCGCGAGGCTTTGGTGGCCCCATGTTGCTGTACCACCTGCCCACCATGAGGTCCTTTTGGTGCCATTTTGCGTACCACCTGCCACCATGGAGGTCTTTTGGTGGCCTGCTTACCACCTGCACCACTAGTCTTTTGTGGCATTTTGCTTGCCACCACCTGCACCATGAAGGTCTTTTGGTGCCATTGGAAAGACAAAATATCTTGACAAATATTGTGAATTTACCAAGTTCTCGTAAGTCTGAATCGGTGAAATTGGTGTTGAGATGAATATCAGCGGCTTTTTTCCCCGTTGTGGCTTACCATTCTGGAGGCGTTGTGTAAATGCTGTATACCGTTATTTTTGGGTGGTAACTGGTGAAGATCGGTGTTGTGTAGTGTAGCAACCTGGTAACCGAGTAACAAGAGTGGTAAGAGAGAGTCGGATGTCAGGCGACAGCAAAACGTAGAAAATCTCTGCAGATCATTTGACGGGAAACGGAAGCGCTTGTCAAGCCTCACCGGTTCCGAATGTAACACAATGTGCTCCATGAGGCTCATGAACCAGAAACGTGTGTCCTGACGAACGTGACGATTTCAGGGAAGATTACACGGTGTCAGGGGTCTACACTTCACACCTGTCATCCACCCGATGAAATCCACACGGAATGTCCAAGAAGTGTTGCTTACCATCGGTGAAGACATCAGGTACCATCCGCAGGTATATGCCGACACACCTCAAACTCGAACCTGGTCGATCCAATGGAAAGGTATGCAGACAGGACATTTTTGTTGACGCTGCCAACCTCACAGTACAAACACAACGTGAATTTTCAGTTACTCTGATTGGGTTCAGGTGGATCGTTATGAATCTTCTGGAAAATTTGTCATGGGAAAGGGCACGCAGATTGGACACAAGCAGCCTGCGAGAATGCAGCAGATCGAATGGTTACATACGTGCAGATTGTTCTTTTACCCGTTTCAACCTAGCGGCCGTTTACCGGCCGCTATTCAACCTACCATCCACCTGAGTGGTCGGATCTTTCTCCAGGAAGCCAGGCGTGAAGAGCTGAAGTCCAACGGGCTCAGAGTTCAAAAGGTTAATATTGTTACTGGATTGCACACGCGCCAGGCTCACGAGGTACGTACTCGGACGCGCGCCACGACCGATCCTGAGGCCCCTGGACCGTGGAAAAACTCGCGGCACGACGGGTTGTTGAGCAACCGAGGATGCCGCAAAGCAATTAAACCAGCAGTGTCCTCACGCCCACCAGCCGTGGTTACCTACTCGTTGGTACGACGACGTTTGAGCTCGGGCCCACGCTCTCAACGAGCACCCGAGTCCAATTACAGCAAAGAGCAGAACCGTGAGTGCAGCGTTGCCAAATCAGTGGGCAACAACCTTCCCGTCGATCGGATTATTAATCAATACCTATGTCGGATTAATGAAGGAAGTACACAAACGAGTCGGCCTCCGGTTGGGGTCATACCGCGTAAATACCGGATGATTTGTTATCATTTTAAAAATAATTAATTAAAATAAATCAATTTATTTTAACACGGGTTTCAAAAAATACACAACGGTCCATGCGTCCCATTACAATTTCATATTATGACTACGCATCGATGAGACCCATGGTAATTACCCTGCACTCTGAAGCAAAAGCAGGTTAAGCGATCGGTATCGACGCATGGCGTACGTACATGTCTAGTACAGTACGTACGTGCGCATACTCGTACGTTCTGCATTTCGTTAACATGGAAAACCGTTCAGCGGAAGGAATACGCGAAACCTTTACCACATGTCACATGACCATTGTGATGTAGCGGTCACTCTTCCAAGCGTCAAACAAGGCCAAAGGTCAACATAACCATGTGCGGGGCAAAACCGTCAGGATGTGGCCAACTGTTATTGAACCGGTTGTGGAGGGTTTACGGAGGAATTAAGAGAGGACGAACTGGAGGCGTTTCTGTGCTGAGATTGAAGGAAAATGTTGAAGAGAAGAGGTTCGGAGGTGAATAAGAACTTACATACGGGTTATAGTATATATATATTGTGCAATCTGCGCCTGTCGGCGTGCGATCGGCCACGTGACTCGAATCGCGGACCGCCTCGCCCCACCGGAACGGGACAATTCAGTCGTGACCCTCCCGGCTACGCCGCGGATCCAGTCACGGAAGGCGTGGACCTTTCGGCCTCACCACAACCCAGTCCGCATATACTACCGGCGAATAGGTGATATCGCCCGAAGTCGATATACCTAAGTACCGCGCGGGTAACCTACCGAGGGATGTACCTCCCACGAGCGACTTCGGACACGATCCGCTTAAGCGGCTCAGTTCCGGCGGCCTGGTCCTAACGGATAACGACGGTTGTTATCGCGGGCCTTGACGGTTTTCAGGATTACTTACTCGGGGCGTCTCGCGCCCACTCAACCCTTTACGTTGAACAAGATGGGAGACACCAACGAAGGCAAGGACCGCAGCGACACGGGGAGATTCAACAAGACGCATTTATTTTACACAGACGGACACAAAGCACACGTTTTAAAGCAAACAGTAAAATGCACATATATCAAATAGAAAACAAAAGAAGCAGAGCTACTACCGACTACGCGACACACGGACCACTTAAAACAATTCTACTTCACGCGACTTTGGCGCCGACCACAACAACACGTTCACACAAAACCCCAAAAGAAATGGAAGTCGATTCCCTGCGGTGTTGAGTCCTCGCCGCCGGATCCGTCTCTGCCGTGACTCCCCGCGTCGAGCGTGGTCGGCGAGGGCCTTCTCCGGCTGCGCCTCGCGCCTACCGCCTCTCGACGCCTTGGACGAGCACCGACCGACAGCACACGCCGAACCCAGAAGCCGCCAGGAAGTCACGAGCGAGCGTCCGAACCAGAAGAAAAAAAAAAATTTCAAAACGAACCCCGGATAGAGGCAGAAGCATCCGACCCGACGCAAGAAGAGGGAGAGAGCTCAAGCCTCAAAGCCGGCCTTCCGCGCTCATGGAATTGATGTGGCGGACGAGGCGAGCCGTTTTTTTTTCCGACGGCCCTTCAACGCGCAAACCGTCGTATAGTAGACGCTGAGGATGAGCGTCGATGGTGTATGTAAGCGTAGGTTGAATGGTGGCGTGGTTGTGACGGGTGGCGGGGGGCTGGCGTTGTTAGAGTGGTGCGTGGTTAGCGTTTGTTGTTGTTGTGCGTTGTTGACGTTGAAGTGTGGTTGGTTCCGAAAATAAAGCCAGAACAGAAAAAACGCCTAACTCAAAGGATCGCAGCCCGAATGAATCACATTAATTCCCTCTAGACAATGGGTTTGGGCTAAACTACACATGCTACTTAAGAACTATTCTCACCTACGGGACCTTTATGGTGTTTGCGAATTCCAGAACCGTAAACATACCCCCTCCCCTTTTTACAGACTCGATCCCGAGTCGTCAAATTATCGTGTGCCATCATTGTGTAGCTTCTCCCCTAGTTACGTTTTACCTACGGATCCCTAGTGCCCGACATTCATGGTATCGGTGTCCCCAAAATAAAATAACCTGAGGGCTGAGTAACTAACTAAACAAACTCACTCATTTACAGGACGACTTAAATAAAAATGCGGCGCTAACACATACATGCCGGGGGCGGCACTCATATTACAATACAAACTTAACACCTTACTTAATTTATAATTTTACCACTACTCCATGGCCAGGATTCAATGCGACTCTGCAGGAAAAAGGAGAGTCAAAAGGAAACCGGTGCAACGGGCCGCCACTGCAGCGCCCGTGTTGCAGGGCTGCCAAACAGGACAGTCCTGCAAGCTTGCAAACTGTGCTTGCGGATCCTAGCGCCACATGGAATGAACTAAGGGGGGGCAAAGCAAAATTGAACGGGGCTAGGGAAACAGGGGCAGTGGGCATGACATGGCAAAGGTAAAAGGCAACATACCTGCAAGAAAAGGCGTGTGCAGGGCAAACACAGCGGGCAGACCGAAACTGGCCGGCACAGCCTTGCAGTAAAAACACAACAGACGATCCGGCCGCACAGGCCTGCAAGAAAACAACCAGCCCGATTGAAGTTGGCCGCACAGCCCCGCAAGCACACAGGCCGCAGACGATGAAGGTTGGCCATCCTTTCCTTGCCGTGAGGTTGGTGGAGGAAGTGCGGTGGTGTTCTGGCCACACAGAAGGTGGAACCTTGGACCTACCCTACCTGTCTCCCTTCCCGACCTATCGCCTTTGCCTGTCACTTACCACCACTCCCTTAATTGTAAAAACAATTTAGCCCCCAACTTATTTTTTGTTGTTGTTTTTATTTTCACTCCCTACTTCCCCACTATATTTCGTCCCCTAACCCCTTTATCGCCTGTTCGGAACCTAATACCCCTAGCCTACTCCCAACCCCTACGTTCCCTTCCGGAGGGGAATAAGGGAGAAGCTAGCGTCTGTGCCGAGGCCCAACCAAGCCTCAAGATGGCCTCCCCCAATCTCAGCGATCTAACCCAAAGTGGTCCAGCGGCCCCAACAACCGATGAGCGCAAGGGATGGATGCTGCGGAAGGGGTACACTTCCTATTCTACCCTATCCATTTAACCTTGTTAAACTACCCCGGGGCTTTCAACAAGCGCTCTTTCGCTTACCACTATTGGTCCTACACAAAAACCCAGATTCCCGTCGCCTTGTTGGTGTCCTCACAATTCGGGCCTCGCCCAAAAATCCAAATTTTCCTCCCGTGCCCTCACACGTTTCGTGGCTTGGACGCGGGCTCCCTTTTGGCAGGCCACGGACCCTCTGCCGATTCTCCACAAGCCACCCCCGCGCACTGACCACTGCCTTCCGAGCCTACCAGTCCCTAAACCACCGGGGAGCTGCCCCCATGGCAACTCCCTGAAACGCACACGTGGCAGGCTGGCGCCCCGGGCCCCTTTTCGAGGGTCACCCGTGCCCACGACACTGCCGCACGCGGCCAACGGCGGCTCCGGGCCCCCGCCACCAAGCGGTGCGGCAACCGTTGCCACTACGCTAAACCCGGCCCCCCATTGGGCCCTTGCCTACCACGCCGACGTAGCCCCGGATGCGGGGTACCCACTCAGCGATACTCCAACCGTTCGCAGCCACGGCTCCCAGCCCGTTCAACAGGGCTCCTGCACCCCTCCAAACGGGTTTCAGCCTACACTCCCACCAACAGCAAAACGACCTCCATTTTGTTCAATTTGACTAACCCCAGCTAACCACTTTACACTGACCCGGGGTCCCTTGGGCGGAGTCACTCCTGCCCCCCAATCCACTCATCGCACCATGCATTCCCATTTCACTCCATTACACACAGACCGCTGCCTCACCACTCAACATGTTCCACACAACTCACCAAACTTCTTACAACGCACACCGCTGAACTCTGCCATCCTTACTAACTACCTCCCCTAAACTAACTCTGCTCCCACGTCCATCCCTTAAACTACAGGCACGTTCTGTTTAAACACGTACGTAGCTAAGCCTACGTCCCCTCTACACACTCCAAAGTCTGTCACTTGTTCTCCAAATCTTGAAAAATCATTTCCCATTCTAAGCTCACTACAATCCTCTACCTAATCCATTCCACGGACCCCCAATGAGGACCTTACCCCTGCCCCAGAGTCGGTTCTAACTAAGCTAACCCTCCCCCCTAACTAGTTTCATCCGGCCCTGGTAAGGGGTCTTTCCACCCCTTGCCCAGGGAATCCCCCCTCCCTGCTCACCCGGAAAGCGAGGCTTGCTTTCGTTAAATTTTGTATTGCAAATACGCGCATCACCAGCGCGGGCAACTCACCAGCTCGCCGCACTTTGCACCTTACCCATGCACGTCATTGCAGCTGCACGCGCCACCTCGTCCCTCTTGGACGGTACCATTCCGGCAGGGCATTCACCCTCCTGCCGGATTCCAACCCTACGTGCAGCCATGCACGTCACCCTGCGCACCCCCAGAAACAACCCTCGCACTCCGGCAGGGCTCCCCACGCGAAACACATGTGCTCTGCCCTTGGGGCTTAACACAAGCTCGCGTGGATGAACCCGTCCCGTCCAAATCCGTTTACCTGCCTACACTTTGTCCGTCCGCGGGACGGCAAACATCCACCGACTGGCGTTTCCGGACCGGGCTTCACTCCCGCAAGCCGAGCACGTGGGGGGTCTCGTGCGTTGCACAGCACGGACCTCGCGCTCGCATGCTCGGGTGAACCCGGCACGGTCCCCCACAACAGCTACAGGCCGCTACCCGCTGTTTGTCCCTCTGTCGCCGTCGTCGTCCGCCCATTCGACCCACGCACACCTGCGTCTGTCACGGACGCCACAGACTCCACTCCATCACAACTTACATTCACCACCGGAGGACGCCGCTGCATGCTCCCTGGCATGCCGACCGACATCTCCCTTACACACCAGAGGACCTCACACACACGGTCTCTCTCACACCGGCCGCTCACCCACGCATGCCCACCTTCCCTCGACACGTGGCTCCACTCACACACGGCCTTCCATTGCACACGTGCTGGCACTCACCCCTGGGTCTCATCCACACACGGGCGTCTGGGAGGCACGCACTCCGCACACTTGCCACCCACCACTCACACACGGGGTCGCTTCCACACACGGGGACACACTCACACCTGCGTGCCGCAAAAGCACGCCATGTCCGCACACGCGCAAACACACCACCCCTTGCACAACCAACACTGGGATTCGTGTTCCCACAAGGGTTCCCGGCCGGCCTCTATACCCCCCAAGCTCCACGTGCACCCATCCACACACTCGTCCCTATCAACTCCGCGAAGCACGACCGAACCCACCTGGTGCGTGATTCGCCTCAAGGGCATACATCCCTCCCCTCGTTCCTGGAGGCAGCCAATTCCCGACTGCCTCGCACCGGGTTCGCCACACGCTCCGCCGAGCTCACCCCATTTTCCTCACTACTTCGTGTGTGTGTGTTCTGTCCTTTAACCCCGTCTTTATCGTGCCAGTCTCTCCTCATTTCCTATTCTCCCGCGTCTCTATCCATTATAGTTTCTGTTGTCTCCTCGTGTCTATAGTTCTCTGCTTCTTTCTGGCGTCTTTCCCTTATCTTTATGTAGGTCAACCTGCTTTCTCTAAGTCGCTCCCGTTCCTCCCTCTGTATTCACTCCTTGCCTCTTTCAGGATCTCCGCGTACCTCCATCCTTTTGCTTCCGTCTTAATTGTTCTTTTCTCTCCCTCCCAATTCCTTTCACCTCGTGTCTTATACAATTATTAGTTTCTGTTCTGCTGGAACTTCCTCCAATCTCTTCTGGACTTTCAATTTCATTCTCTCCCTTCAGTTCATTATTTCAAACTCGTATAGTTTTTGATTTTCTCTCCCACTCTTCCTCCTGGGATTCTCATTCCAATCTCTATCGTTTCTTTCAAATTGGCCCATTCCTCTGTGGTTCATTCCTGCCCTCTTCTTCATACCCTTCCTTGCTTCCTCTTCCTGTCCTTCCTTCTCCAGTTTCCATTGGTTTGCTTCATTGGTAACTCTTTCTTGTGTTTTCATGTGCTGCTGTCTCATACTCTTCCTTGTTTCTTCTCCTGTCCTTCCTTCTCCAGTTCATGGTTTTGCTTCATTGGTTAATCTCCTTCTGTTTTCAGTGCTGCTGTCTGCATTACTCTTCCTTGTTTCTTTCTCCGTGTCTTTCCTTCTGCAGTTTCATGGTTTTCTTCATTGGTTAATTTCCTTTTTGTGTTTCATCGCTTGCTTTCTTTGTCTACCTCTTCGCCCACTCCAAGCCTTAGCCTTTTCTTTCAATTGCCGTCACCTCGGCTTCATGTTCTTTTGTTTTCTATCCCATTGTTCCTTCTCGTCTTCCCTCTCAATCTTCGTTGTGTCCTTCAACCTTCCTCATTTCTCCTTTCCTGCTTCATTCGTCGCTCCTTCAAACTTCTCCTCGTATTCCAACCTACTTTTTTTCGTTTTGTCGTTTCAATTTCAAATTCATACTCTTTCAGGTTTTTTATTCCACTGTCTTTCTGTTCCTCATTCTGTGAATCTCGTTATTTCTTTCAACTACAGATTTCTTTTTCTCCTGTCTCATTCCTTGTTCTTTCAGTACTTTTTCTTGTTCCTCATTCTGCAATCTCGTGTTTCCTTTCCATTGATCGATTTCCTTCTTCTGTCTCATTCGTTCTTCCATCATTACTCTTTCTTGCATCTCATTCTTAATCTGCCTTCGCTTCCAGCTGTTCGATTTGTACAGTGTGGTTCCTTACGTTTCATTCTCCGTTCTCGTTCTTTCCTTCTCTCACCATCCTCAACTCGTTTTGTAATTCCGTCTCTTCCTTCTGGTGTTTCTGTAAACTCAGTTTTCTTTTCCAATTTCTTTCTCATCTACCGCACACTCCGACCTTGCTTTGCGCTTCTAACTGTTCTTCCCGCTTGCCCTGTGTGTTCTATCCGTCTTCCCAGTTCCTCTGTCTCCGTTTTTACCTCCCGTCCCA
This sequence comes from Eptatretus atami, assembly GCA_035128595.1. NCBI lineage: Eukaryota > Metazoa > Chordata > Myxini > Myxiniformes > Myxinidae > Eptatretus > Eptatretus atami. The sequence goes on from JAXMNL010001346.1 coordinate 13,504, forward strand.
GCTTATCAACTCTCTTCGGCATGTCTTGAAAGTCTTTCTCCACCACTTCCACTATTTTTATTTCCTTGTGGCACGAACTTCGTTCACCCCAATTAATTTTTCGCCTCGTCGGTTTACAGCACTTTTCCGTCACCCTCCATACTTCTACGCCCAACACGTCTCCCGAATTATTTTTTTCTCACCCGCTTTCACCGCGGGCCTGAACAACCATTGCACCCCCTCCCCAGCTCGTTCCGCTCCCACACGTGGCGTCCCCATTACGCACTTCGCTGTTGTTGCCTTCATGCCCGCCTTGCAGGCTCCGGCCCAATTTGCTGCGTTCACCCCGCATTTCTTTTATTTCTTCCTTTCATTTCGTTTTTGTTTGTTTCCTTTTGAGTGCGTTTCCATCCATTTTGAGTGCCGTTTCCATCCATTTTTTCGTTCAATTCGTTTATTCATTCCTTCCATTTTTTCGTTCATTTTCCATCCATTTTGCGCCGTTCATTTCCATTTTCGTTCTTCTGCATCTCTTTGTTATTGCCTGCCCAAGAATCCTGTCGAGTGTAACTCGGTTCGGACAAGCTCGGGGTTATTGGTGGAGAGGGGGGACCGGGGAGGTGTTAGTACACCGCGGCCGCCGCCGCCAACCCATTCGGTGTGTGCCCTGGCAGCTGGGGGATGTTCGTGTTCCATGCACAACATTTCCTGCTCGGGCCGTCTACATCCGGGCCATGGATTCTAAACACTCTAACATCCATTTCTATTACCCCACGGCTGCCCGCTCGCCCTGAGACGCCATCTTATTCCACCGTAAGGGTAATTTAATCGCTCGTAAAATTTAGAGGAATCGGGGGTCGCTCCCCTCAACCCCTGGACCGATTCCCGTGAATTTTAGCTGGGAGACGAGGAGGGATTAGATCACAACTCCTGTACACCAGTGTTGAATTCGCGCCCAGTCGGCGTGACGATCGGCCACTGACTCGAATCGCGACCCCGCCCCTCCCCGGCCCCACCGGACCGAACAATTCAGTCGTGACCCTCCCGCTAACGCCCGGCGACCAGTCACGGCGATGGACCTTTCGGCCTCACCACAACCCAGTCCGCATTCTACCCGCGCGGAATAGGGTGAATCGCCCGAAAGTCGATATACCTAAGTACCCGCGCGGTAACCTACCGCAGGGATTGTAACCTCGCCAACAGCCGACTTCGGTACACGATCCGCTTAAGCGGCTCGTCCGGGCTACGGCGATAACCGAGCGTGTTATCGTCGGCCTTGGACGGCTTCAGATTATTATCGCGTCTCGCGCCCACTCAAACCCTTTACGTGAAACAAGATGGAGACCCAACGAAGGAAGGACGCAGCGACACGGGCGGAAGATTCAACAAGGACAGCATTTATTTACACAAGACGGACACAAAGCACACGTAAAGCAAACCAGTAGAAATGCACATATATCAAATTAGAAAACAAAAGAAGCAGAAGCTACTTACGACTAACGCGACACACGGACCACTTAAAACCAATTCACCTCAACGACTTGGCGCCGACACACACCACGTTCACACAAAACCCCAAAAGATGGAAGTCGGACGTTCCCTGCGGTGTGAGCTCCTCGGCCGACCGTCCTCTGCCGTTGGACTCCCCGCTCTGAGGTGGTCGGCGAGCCTCTCCTGGCGCGCCTCGCGCCTACCCGGCCTCTCGACGCTTGGACCGAGCACCGACCGACAGCACACGCCGAACCAGAGATGCCGCAGGACGACCCGCGGAGCCCGCGAACCAGAAGAAATCAACGAACCCCGGGGACCGAGAGCCAAGAAGCATCGACGCACGAAAAAGCAGGAGAGAGCTCAGCCTCAGCCCCTACCGCGTCTGTGGACGAGGCGAAAGCCGTTCGACGGCCTTCAACGCGCAAAAACCGTCGTATGTAGACCGCTGAGGATGGCGTTCGATGGTGTAGTAGCGTGGTTGAGATGTGGCGGGGTTGTGAGGGTGGCGGGGCTGCGCTGTTGTTAGAGTGGTGGCGTTGTGTTAGCGTTGTGTTGTTGGTTGGCGTTGTTGACGTTGAAGTGTGCGATTGTTCGAAAATAAAAAGCAGATAACAGAAAAACGCCTAACTCAAAAGGATCGCAGCCCGAATGAATCACGATTAATTCCCTCTAGACAATGGGTTTGCGGCTAAACTACCACATGTACTTAAGAACTATTTCTCACCTACGGGACCTTTATTGTGTTTGCGAAATTTCCAGAAACCGTAACAATATATATATATATATAATATATAATATATAAATAAAAAAATAAATACTGGAATTGTGAAGAGAAGAGACACCATCGAGCACATTCACAACGCAATCTACTTCACATGCAATACAGTGCTGTACACTGAAACGAACAACACTGAGGAATAACCGAGCGTTATACTAACGATGTATTCTTTTACCCCGTGGAAACAAAACAGGAAACAAAATGTATGTCAAAGCTTGAAAAACTACACAATGCACCACGTGATTTGGCTTTGAGGTCTGTTATGTGATCATGCATCATCAATGATAGCACACAACCATCCATCGTAAACCGAAGGAAGCGTACCTTCACGAGTTGACTGCATCGAGTAGCTGACCTGCGAGCAGGAGTCCAAGTCTTTTTCAGATCCATGTCCAGAATTCAAGCACCAGGTACAGGACTCGAATTCACGAGGACCCACCCTCCATCAAACCATGGACATTAGGATCAACAATTTATAGATATGTGTGATCGTAATAACAAAAAAAAACTCAAAATGCGCAAAAAAAGATTCAGACTTGCAAGTCACAAGTGAGTCAACGTGGCTTCATGTCGTATGATCGACTCCTTCCTGGGGATTATTTCTACAGCCACAGACAAAGCTTTTTCGTCTGCAGGCCGGATGGAAGTACTCTCTCCCCTCTGCTGGTGCTCTGCGCTCTCACCTTTCTCGGCTTCACGGCTGTGGAAAACCAAGGCATTTCAGGATCTTGGCATTCTCCCGCCAATGAGGCCGAGTCTATTGGACCTCTCATTTCTCAACACAGGCAGTCGGTGTCCTTTTCTTCTTCGCCGGTCCAACTCTCTACTCTCCCCCCCTGCTCTCTCTGCGATTTGTCCCCCCCCCCATATTTCCGCAAGGGTGCTCAACTGTCTGCCAAAACAACCCCGTTCTTCTAAAAACTACCAAAATCACGAATCACTGCTTATAATTTCGAAATCACCAAAAATAATAATAATTTGTCACGAGTGGGTTAGCCATGCTCGACGTAAATCGACCGGAGAAGGGCTGCAGGGATTTGTAATCTGCTGAAGGTGCAAGCAGAAAAAACTCAACTACCTAGTTACGCGAAGACACCCGTGAGGATCATCCATCGAGACAATCAATTCATGCGAGAAGACGGACCACCGAGAATGCGTGAACGTACCGTCCGAGGACGGGGACACTCACCTGATACAACTCCCCGCCTGCAAACCACCAATCAGGACGGTTTACGTCGGGACGAGAATCCAACCCGGACGAGAGAGTTCGAAGGTAAGATGACCTCCGGACATCCGTCGGACCAGTCCAGGTAGGAGAAACGAGACCGTCGGAGTGGGACGTCGCCAACCAAGGCCTGCGATTTTTGTGGTGAAGAGCAGTGTATATCTATCTATATATCCAGACACTCTAGTGTCGTCTGTCTGCGCGTGATTTACTCGACACCACTGCGTCCGATCTAATTAATATATAGACCATAATATATATAAATACCAGATGTGCCTTTTCAAGGTTTGATATTAATCGGACAAGTGGTTCCCAATTTATGGCCATTATTTACCAAACCAATGACAGGACACGGTGCTATGACGTCCACAATTCTACATTATTCGTTGATTTTTTAATATTTTTTTTTTGCACGTTATGGAATTCACACGGTACAGGGCACGCATTAATCGGGAACAAGTGCTTCCCAAGTATGGCCATTTATTTACCAAATCAATGACAGGAAACGGTCTATGACTCACAATTCTACTTATTCGTTTTGATTTTCTTAATATTTTTATATATATATTTTTTTGCACGTATGGCCACACACGTACGGGCACGCCATATTAATCGGACAAGTGCTTCCCCAAAGTTATGGCCATTTATTACCAAATCAAGGACAGGACAACCCGGTGCTATGACGTCACAATTCTACTATTCGTTTTGATTTTAATATTTCTTTGATATATATTTTTTGCACGTATTGGAAAACACACGTACGGGCACGCATTATAGGACAAGTGCTCCCAAGTATATGCCATTTATTACCAAATCAATGGACAAGACAGTGCTATACGTCACAATTCTATTATTCGTTTGATTTTTAAATTATTTTATATATATATATTTTTTTGCACGATAGCCACACACGTGCGGGCACACATTTATCGTACAAAGTGCTTCCCAAAGTATGGCACCTTTTATTTACCAAATCAATGACAGCGACACGCGTGCTGATGACGTCACAATTCTACATTAAAATTCGTTTTGATTTTTAAATTATTTTTATATATATATTTTTTGCACGGTACGCCACACACGTACGGGCACGCATTAACGGACAAGTGGTTCCCAAGTTATGGCCATTTATTTACCAAACCATGACAGGACACCGTGCTATACATCACAAATCTGACCTCACAATTCTTCTTATTCGTTTGATTTATTATCATTTATTTTTGCACGTTACCGGACCACACACGTACGGGCACGCCACTAGTAATGATATAATCTGGTAAATACGCTGTGCTACCACCCTCGTGCTCTTTTAGCGACGGTACGCAACCCTGTGAGAAGAGGAAATCACAACAACTAAACCTGACGTGTTTGGATGTTGCAATTCCTTGAGTAACTTTTCAATGCTTATCTCTTCTGCTCGGATGGCAGTCGTGCGGGCCTCCTGTTCTACAGTCACCCGTCAACTCTTGTATCTTCTTTCAACGGCCTACGATGGTTCCTGGTTCTTCTGCTTTCCTTGGTAAACCACGTCACGGAGGTCCTAGGACGTGCAAAAAGATAACGTTCAACACAACATGGAGCATGACGAGTCACAAGAGGATTTAATAAGTCAACATACATATGGCACACGTACGTACCAGAACGTGCATGCGTTGAGAAAGGGGACGAGAAAAACTTTAGCAATGATAGTTCTACAAAACCTTCTCCAAGTTTTTCTCCATTTTTATGTAGTTTTCTCGCATCCTTGCTACCTCCTCGACACCTTTTAACCACATCTTCACACCTCGGATGGGAACGACGCTGCCGCGAGTATGTAAACTCGGCACACAGTCACAACACCCGAACGGCGAAATCGATTTATTCAACACTGGAACCTCCGTTTCAAAAGACGCAGCAATAGGAAGCGTCGCTCATAAGAATGCAAGCCAATACCGGAAATGTCGCTCCGCCCCCTAAAAGCGTCACCGTTTGCATCAAACACTTTCCAAATCGCTTCCGATTTTAAACACAAATGGCATTCCCTGTTTCTCCAAAGGCAACAATCTCCGTTCCTGCTATAAAAAAACCCGACAGACATATTTTTCAGTTTGTCTGACGTTGTCCCCGGCGACTCTCAGTTAATGAACCAACAAAACGTGGGGACAAAGCTAACAAGATAAACGTGGAGTTTTAAAATAAACGGTTTTTATATTCCTGCTGGAGGTCAGCGACGTGCGACGTGACGTCACCGTGGTTGGCTGGTGGGGGGGGATGCACGGGGTGGATAACATGGACACAGAAGGAAGCTCTCATTGGGCCGAAACTGCGCCAAATTTGGAAGGAGGGGTTGGGGTTTGGGCGGTGGGTGTTGACTGACGGGTCTAGCAAAATGATCATCGTTTGGGATTGGGTATCGAGGCTAAGATGGTTTGGGATTGGGGCACGAAGCTACTAGATGTAACAGACTGTGTTTGAACTTACCTGCAAGGAAGAACGAGAATTGACAGAATTATTGGGGTGTATTATTAATAACTTTCAGGAATACAGGGGAACCATGAGGGTATCCAGAGGAAAAGTGCAGGTTGGAATATATTTTTGAACATCCAAGGGAGGAGGTGGCAGGCATCAAAATTCTCAACAAATATATTCTACTAACAAACTAAAAAGCTGGATCTCAATCAATCAACATTACAAAGTTCAGGCATTCATTAATTTTGGAAATTGACAGCAAAAAAAATGTTTGTCTTCATTGAGGAAAACCACGTTGGATCTGGAGGCTTCGAGGTTCCAGGAATCACAACGTCAGTGTTTTGTTTCAGTCAGGCTATGATAGTCACTTCCAAGAAATACTGTCGTCTGCAGGAGTAGGGAAACAAAACACCAATGCAGAGGTAGCGGATGAGGAGGACACACGACAAGGCAAATGCGACGTCAAGCTTAATTACCTCCCGCCACTCGAAGGTGGACAGAGGTGATGCTTCTTCTCAAAAAACTTCGTGACGGAGTACGACGAACTTGTAGTGAGTTCGGGAGGTGACAAGAACAACGGACGATTCGATTATGGTTCAGGTCCGGATGTCAAGGTCTTTGTCTTATCAGTGGCGTATACAAAAACGTGAAGTGTTCAGCCAGAGTGGTAGGGTGCGCTCGAGATCCCGCACGCGTGCCGCTTCTCATGTGAACACGGTTGTTAAACACTGCTTATGGCTCTTTCCAAAATCATTTTCCGTTCTCTCTTCTCTCCTCTTCGTGCTGTTTCGTCCGGGACATAACAGATCCCGGTGCTAAGGAATCATCGCGTCTTCTCGTCCCTCTGATGCTGCGGGCACGTCGTCCTAATTGGGAGATAGCAGACTGCAATTGAGGGAGTTTCCAGCGAATGAAAAACGGCAAAGCCAGCTCTGAAGATTTATCAGGCAAACAACTGCACAAGTGTTTGGTGAAAACCGTGCGTCTCATGAAAAAAAATTGGTGTGCTCTCCCCTATCTCGCTCCTCTCGTCCTCTCTCCTCAATAATCGCTGTCATATTCATGTCGGAGTAGCACCTCGGGCATCAAGTATTGAAATTATGCAACCAAGCATTATATTCACGATGAGCGTGGAAATCAATAAAGTGTGCAACAACAGCTGTCCCCCGTCGTAAAGATAATTCCCATTCGATTAAAAACCACAAACAACTGGGATGTGAAGCTCGATCGTGAGATATTTACAGCTTTGACCGCCGTCCATCGGCCTCGCTCGGTGGTGAACATCACATTACACAATAAAGCCTATACTGTACTCCTGAAATTGGCGCTGTGTCACCTCGACTTGGCCTATATTGATTCTCTACCTCTCGTATCGTACGATTTTGGCATGAAGATGTAAACAAATAGATTGGGACA
>JAXMNL010001347.1:0-10444 GCA_035128595.1 Eptatretus atami
ATATTGCTCGGTTTTGCACCGATTGAAGGTCCGATCTGATGACATGCCAGGACAATTAACGTTGCGGGACCCAAACAAAGCGACTGTGCATTATTCAAAAAAGGTTTGATAATACAAAGAGCGATAGCGTCCCTTTGTTATGGCGCATTTATATCTACATTCGTCAAATGGACCAGCAACACAAGGGGCTATTGTACAATTTACATGCACGAAAAATGGACGTCAACACACCATATATTAAAATATTATTTTATTTAGTTAATTACACAGCAGTACTTCTACTTTTATGGCAGGCGATAATATGTATCGTAAACAAATTCTTTTCCTTCTACGTTTTGGATGAGTTTGTCAAAACACAACATCCTGTTGATTGATTTTCCTTCCCAATTGGGTTTGATAAAAGTTTTCAAAGTTTGAATTAATTATAGATTTGTGCTATGTAGACAATTTCGTGATACATTTTAACAGAGAGAGGGGGAGAGAGAATGTGCGGTGAACAAGAGGGGGCGAAGAGGGGAGACAAAGAGGGGTTTATTTGCGCGAGATGGATAGAGGTGGCGTGCTAAGATCGACAAGGTAATAGCGCACACACAGAGAAGCAAGGGCGACTGTGACAGAACATAAAGAGAGGAGGATAATAACAATGCCAGAGTACGATGGGCGACAGAGGCAAGGACAGCGAGAGAGGGGGGAAACAGACAAGTAGAGGGGGGAATGAGAGTGGGAGATCAGAGAGAGAAGATCGGGGAGAAATGAGAGGAATGGGGGAGAGATAGGGCAAGAGATGAGCCGGGGAGAGAGGATTTGAGGCGGGGCGCGAGCACACAAGGGTGACTTGGAGAGAGAGAGACCCCCGCTTACATGTTAAGAAAAGAGGTTTGCGAGATGATGGCTGGCGACATATCTGGGCACTTAGCCCCACCTATCGGCAAGCACTATCCAAGTGGCCCGCACGCACTTTTTCAAAGTGGCGCCTGCGTACTAAGTTTTAATTAAATAACAATTAATATAGGATCTACAGGTTGACTGTTAAACACTTTATATATTTGATCCTACATACAGTTTGTGTATTCCCCCGCTCCCCCCCTCACCAAGGTAATGAATTCATTAATTGGTATCCGGTATGGTCGTTTATTTTAACAAAGGGGCGCTTTATTCTTTATTTTGTTTGATGCTTCACACCCCGGAGTTGAATCTTTCTTAATCTTGAGTTAGTGAATGTGGATGTGGGAAAACTTAGGAAAAGAAATCACTTCCCTTCCTCCTTTCCAGTCTCTCATCTCCTCTATCCTCTGAACGGACCCTGTACGCCCCGAACTGGAAGGAGTACCTTGTCTAACTACTTCCACCCCCTTAGACCCTCTCAATGACGTCATCATATCAGCCCCAGCGAAATCCCTTCTCCGCCATTCACATCCTCTTGTTGCTTGACAGGGGGGAGAGGGGGGGGCGATTGGAAGTAGGGATGAGTTTGTGCATGAGCCCGAGGCCGAAGGTGGTCGTTATTGGGCCGATGATTCAACGAAGGGGAGTTCCAGGAGATGAAAAGGGTGACTGCGAAGGGGGGAAGGAAGCCCGCAGTTTTATAGGAAATTCAGTTAAATTTGGTTTATAGGTTTCAAGATAAAATATTCGATTGGTTTGTTATTATATATTTACTTAGTCCACCGCCGGAAGACCGAGTCGATACGTAGGGTCGTCCCGCTGTGTCTAGTCTTCGTCGCGCCTCCTAGTCCGATCCGGTTTGTATGCGATGTTTTCTGTTTCGTTCAAGTGGAAGCAGAAAAGGAGGGCCAAAGGGTTTTTGCCGTTTCATTTTCTCAGTTCTCGACACCTGCGGCCGTATGCTGAGAATATAAGAACAAGGCTGCCCAGATAATGTTTGCCTTTGGCCGGGGGAACCAACCGTGAGGATAGTAGCGGTTATGGAGGGGTTGTGCATATTTAGTAATGTCTTGTGGTCCCCACCCGACGCGGTGAAAAAGCGTTTGGTTCCCGAAGTTGGAATTTACAGAAGAAAGCGAGCGCCTTATTTAGATGTCGACCAATGACAAGACAATTCGACGGACGGGCTAATGAGCATGTACATACGGTACAAGCAGATTGAACTGTTCTACTAACATTAATTATTATTTATTTTATTTTTGCACGGATTTGACGGTCTATGTAAATTGAAAACCTAGCAGGGAATATTTCTCCTGGGGACCGCCGGATCGCCTTTCAAGGTTTGATATTAAGATAAGGTTCCCAATCTACGGATTTATCTGTCAACAAATGAGAGGCAGCCGAAAACCACTATGGGTTTTTGCTATGGACGTCATGAAACTGTATCACGCACAGTTAAAAATGCAAGTTGGTTAGTGATGTGAACGCCGAAAAAGGTAGCTATAGAAGATTGTAAAAAGTTGAATAGTTGAAATACACTTTATCCCTGCCCGGTACATTATCCGAGGAACCCGGGCCTGTTTAGTGTGTCTCTGCGGTGTTTGGATGCCACGTAACACTCGTTAATTTGAAAGAAGGGGAGGCACATGTTTACAATCTGTCAACTGACCTTTTAAAAACAGAGCTGTCTTGGATTCGAGGAGGGCGGTTGATGCTACGAGCTGATTAATTTTTTGGTAAATTCGCGCCTCGATAGGTCAAGGTTAAACATGGGAGGAATTTATGAGACGATTCCGAAAGCCAATCATCAGATTATTTTGAGTAGTTGTACGGATAATCATCCCCATGCGAATAAACTTTCTGTCTTGGTGTGCGGGGCTCGCCCGCCATCGATGTCCCCTGGGCCAGCCGGGAAGCCCCCCTTTCACCCGAAGACACGCCCCTTTTATTTAACCAAGGTCGACTAGGTCAAAGTTATAAGACCCTGGATTTCCGTCAAAGTAACACCTCCACAGTCCTAACGCCGACAAATTGCCTTAGAGGAACTTATATGGTAACAACTTATAGACATTAGGAGCACGCTTCTAGGAAATGAAATTGCCAAAAGAAAAAAAAATTCGATGAAACCAGCAAAGCTCAAATCTGAGCTACCCACGACCGCACCTCGTGTGCCTCCTTAATATGATGCGAACGAGGTCATAAAACCGAATATGACCAATGCTATGTATCAGGTGGGTAGGGATCAATTACGTGCTCGCCTGATGCCGGCTTTGAATTTCTCCCTCGCCAAGCAACATAATTCAAGGGACCCAAGCTTTTGCCTATCGTTTCCGGGAGATATAGGTGCAAAGCCGAGGCGGCCGCTGATTTCATTATACTGACGATAACATTTATTTGGGAGTTTATCCAACATTTTTTCATTGCCCCCTGCCGGAAGCTGTACCCGGGAAGAGAAGTGTTCAAAATCGGAGATGGTACTTGGCCTCGAGGCCCGCCGACGCTGTCCCGTCGGCGGATCCTCCCTCTATTCCTGCAAACTATAAATGGCAAATATTTCAACGAAGACGATGAAAACTCTGGGATTTGAACGACAACAAAAGAGATAGGTTCCCAGTAATGAATAGAAGATCGAACGAACACACCCACCCCCCCCCACAGCACGCCTGGAAGTCAAGCCACTGCCGAGAGATTCCCTCACACGAGGAATATAGAAAATAAGAATAATACAAATGTTCAAGTGGGGTCTGTAGTGCTTCCATTCCGACGAGAGGGGGTTCGGTGGTGAGCCGCTCGATAAACAAAAGAGAAGCAGAAGTCGACAACTGGATATAAGACAATCTAGCTTGTAGTCCAAGGTTCATCAAGATTCGAGCATACAACCAGCGATTTAGCGTCACGGAGCATGCTTCTGGGGAGAGGCGCACACACAGACAGAACGATCAATGAGGACGAAACACGCATGTTGGTCACCTGCTGCTGCCCCGACCGCGCGGGAAAATAATTAATATTATCGGTTTTTATCCTCTGAGGAATCGAAAACCAAAAGATCGGACAGCACCGAAAATGTAGATGCTGATTTTTAAAGTACGGCTTCCGTTCTTGATAGATCAATCTGCAACTCCCAACCTTTCTGTAAAACTATAGGCAGACATCGCCCCGCATCGAATCATCATGACATCAGACGGACACGCTGGAGACCAATGTAATTAGTTACCCTGATATTTGAACAGTAACGAAACCAAGAACAAAATAAGATTGTAGATCCGTACAATAGGCGCGCGTTGGAGCTGCCCATCAACCAAAGCTTGAACTCGTAATACCTCAATCGGAGTTCCGGTGCAGCTTAGAATGACTTCGTCTGCGAAACGAACTTCTTGGGCGTCCACTTCCGTAGAGCCTGTCGAGGGATGGATTCCAAGCCAAAAAGAGAAAAATATTAGTTTGCATCCCCATGTGATCCCATCCATGACCCCATCCAACCCAGTTACCGTAGACATTCCATTGTGAAGTCAATCTCCGCGAATCTTCTCGGGTTCTCACGTGGTCTTTAAGGGTTTTAAATGCCACTGCCTCGGCATGTATATTTATTGTTTGCTGCAGTAGAATAGAACAAAATAGAAAAAGTTTTTGAGATGAGGGATTAGTTTGAATTTTTAAATGAACACATGACTCGTCATGATTAATATAAGATAAGTGGGTGAAGGCTGCTTTGTTGAGAAGTGTCCAGTGAGTGTGTCGCGTCTCCATTCGTTGGTTGTAGATTGTAATCTAAAAATGGATTAGGGTGGGAGAGTGAGGGGGGAGAGCTGAAAGAAAACAAGGACAATATTGTGCTCCAAGAGCAAACGGTCTAGATAGGTTAGTGTGTTCTGTTGTTCTTAAAATAAAATAATCAAAAACCAAACATACAACAAACTTCCTTGACTAGCTGTCGCCTGCACTAGTCTATCGTACAACGCACAATTAGAAAAAGTTCTCTTATTCTACTCGGATGTAAAAGACGATATTTTCTCCCCGTCGTCAACAGAACCTGTAGACTTCAACCCTTCCGTGAGGGTCGTCTCCAATCCCCCCCAGCCGTATATAAATTCCTCCCTAAAATTGCTCATGGGTTCCCTCGTCGGTTTTGGGGGTTGGGGTCTGTGTGTCCGCTGTTCTGATAAATAAACGAGTAGCGCAAGTGTGCGTGTAGTGTGTGTGTGTGTGTGTGATGTGGGTTAGTTGTGGTGTGATGATCGACTGTTGTGTGTGTGTGTGGTCCCGACTGTTGGTTTTGTGTTTCTCCGTAGAACCGATCTATGAAAACTTTGCCGGTGTTGTATCCTTGCTGGGCCCCGACTTGAGGATGTGACATTTACAAGAGTTTGAGTAAAACGAGTCATTTACAAAGTAGCTTTTCCAAGTTTGGCATTATTTACCAAACAATTGCGCAAGACCACGCTCTGTCTCGCTGGGGCGTTGAAGGTCTCTTTAAGAAATCCGCTGGAACTCAGACCGCGTTCACCATATAACGGGGCAAGCCCATTCGTAAACGGGGCTATTCGCCTCCGGAGATTTTGATGACTATCGGTGTATTCTATATTAGTAAATTGGTTCCGTGTATTTGTCTGTATGGTCGTCCCGGAGGGGAATAACAGTAATTATAGATAAATCACAGGGAGGGCCCAAGTTATGATCCGTTTTGCATAGTAGGAGATGCAGTGTTATGTTTATAGGCCCACGTTAACCTACCCAAAATAATTAGTCGGGGAAGAAATAATAGTGATGCCGCGGTCACGAAAAAAACCAAGCGGGATACGTAAACTTACTTGTGACTTTGTTTGCGACATATTTTACGTTTGTGTTATTTCTCTCCTTACAGACTCCCGTATAATCCTAGGTTTAAACAAGAGGGTTTTCCTGTCCTGATATTTAGTTTGATTGTGCGCATTCTCACCGAGCATACCAACTGATAATGCCACAGGACATAGGAACACATGGCCAAGTATAATTGATTTACGTACGATTTGCGGAATTTAATTAGATCGAGATATGGCATAATATTGGGGAAATAAGATGTGCAGCTTGGTAGATAACTTCCGAAGCAGTGAGTAATTATTTTTTGCACTTTTTTCATTTCTTTCTCCTCTTTCCACATCTCATTCTTTGTATTTTTGTCTACCCGTGGCGATGAAGATGGAAGGTAGGGAAAAATACGTTGGATCGTGATTGAATAATTGGAATTAAGAATAATTGCGAATTACAGGGAATAAGGGCCATAAAATGGTACGAACAGGTGCGGCGTTCCGGGACAAGTGAGAAGGACTTCACATTCCGGATGATAGTGGACGGACCCCGTTGCACTGCGTATGATTTTCTCTGTTATTTCTGTTTTATTCTTTTAAAAGTCCCGGGATTTCCTGGTATTGCTTTCTCGCTTATTCCCCCTGAGGTGTATCTTATCCCCGGTGCTGATTTTCTTGAGCGCACCGCAAAGGCTTTGGAAAGGTGATGTAAGTCAATAAGCGCCGCCCTTGGATGGTCGAATGAGCATAACTGATGACCTCTACTCTGTTGTAATCTTTGTCCATCTTTGAAAGAGTTGTTTTTTGCAAAAATGATTTACCCGCCGACACTTTACGTATTTTGCTGTTCTTTCTTCGCACTCTGCTACCTTTCCTCACACGCTAGTGTTATGAGAAGCTAAGAATGGTCATAGGTTGCCGAATGATCATGGCAGCAAACCGGGGGGTACAAAATCAACTTGAAATTTTTAAATTATGCATTCTTTAACGTGAGAGCCTCTGCTGGTCGTCTCAATCATCTAATACAAGCATTGTTTACTGTTCTAAATGCATAAAAAAGCGATTAGATTTATGGAAATAGCATGTGAACATTCATACCAATATTTAGGGTCATACTGGGGTTTAGAGGCATCTCACTAATCGAGATGGTTGATTTACTTTTTATGTATTCATTAATAATACTGTCATTGTCTTTGTTACCATCACAAAAAAACGATTTCTATTATGCCATCTTTCTTATTTATAAGATGTAATCCAGCAAATTGCGGCTATCGGGCGCTTCTTAATTACCTTGTCGTGGCGATTTCTTATTTCTAAGATGGTAGACGGGAGAGGGAAGGGGGCGCTGGTGTGGGTTATGTGTTGCCTGGGCAGGTGGGCGGGTTTATTTGAATTTATGTTTTTTTTTTTCTTTTGCAATGTTACGTGGTGCCGGACAGTGTACTCTCCTGGCACAGTAGTTGGGTCGTCGGAAGGTTACGTTGAGAGCGGAAGGAACGGCGTGATGGTTCGTGTGGCATGACGGTTCGAAATACTGTGTTTTGTGTTTTGTTGTTGTTTGCATAGCACCGAGGGTGGCAATTTGCACCGCCGACGGGTGCTATATTTGTGCATTTATGTTTGCACAACTGAAGAAGGTGCCAGGAAGATAGCCGCGGCATAAGAAGGAGGTGTGACAAAGGCACGATGTGCCATTTATAAGGTTTGCATAGTCAATTGGACCGAGGGGCGGTTTCCTCAAGTTCTTGGCATTTTTATTGTCGATTCCTAACTGCACAGGACACCCCACCGGTGCTATTGGCCCCCCGTCCGCTCGACGCGACACCCAGACGTCAGAATATAATATATGTTTAATTTATGTTTAGTATTTTTGTGTTTTTTGCACGATTGAGCTTTGTCACATTTTCTTCTTCTTTCTTTCGTTTGGTGAGGAATGAAACGATTTCAAACACCATTTCAAAGGGTTATTGAAGTTGTATTTTGCAATGGTTTTGATTAATTGTGCTTGTGATATTTGTTGAATAACATTTAATAGAGGGAAGGGGCGAGAGAGGAGGATAGGGAGAGTAGGAGTTGGTGGAGAGAAGGGGGGAGGAAAAGTATGGGGGGGGTCATTTACTGCGTGATGAGTAGTCGAGCGCGGGCATAGTCCACCAGGTGGCGGCCGGTGCTGAGTGTAGGCCCGTTTCCAGGGCCTTGCAGACGCTAAAGGGAGACGAGAGAGTGAGTAGGGGGGGGAGACGCGCCCCTCTGATGAGTTTTTCTAGTATTTGCCGCCCCTGGAGCGCTGACAATCGTTTCGCATTTGGATTGAGTAGAGGTTCTTGGTGTGTCGTCATCAGATTTACAAAGTACAATTTTTATATAGCTAGAGGTGGATCGATTTAGGGTTTTATCGGGGAGAGAGGAGGAGGCGATGAACCGAAAAGGCGGAGAAACTAATGCGGTGCGAGAGGCGGGATGAGAGGGCTAAGAGGGGGGCGACGGAGAGGAGAGGAAGAGGAGAGAGGCACTGTGGTCGACGACTACAGGGGGAAAGAGAGGGATGGGGAAGTTTATTGATAGAGGAGGGTTCAAGAGAGGGGGTTAGAGAGAGGGGCCGAAGAGAGAAACGCAAAATATTACTTTGTGAGATGCGGCTTTGTTCTTTTCCAGCAGGAACTTACCAATACGGGCGGATTGATCCACATAAAGGGCCGCATCACTAGTCCTAATCTTTAATAATTATATTTAATATAAGATGCGACTTCTGTTTATTTAACAGAGTTTACAAACTATACAGAGAATACAGTTAGAGGGGAACTCAACAGGCCCATCGGTACTTTTTTTTCCCCCGCATGGTATGTGGTAAAACCTTCCTGCATCCCTAATTTTGTCGCTAATAATTGGAATAGAAGCCATGGGAATCTCCATCCGCAGGCTTTTAACCTACCGAGTTTTTTTTTTCCCCCACCCATAAGGTTTTCCACATTAGTACTAATATGGAGGCCCCCCTAAGCTGGGATATGCGCTTTTTTGTGTTAATAAACAGGTGGCCTTGCCCTCCCGACTTTGAACGCATCCTTTTTGTTTCTTTATATCGACCTCTTTCACTTCAACTATACTTATAGGTAAGGTGCTATTCAATATTTCTGGGAAATGAAAAGGATTACAAACCTTCAAGAATAGATTCAAGTCGTTTAGGTTTTTTACCTAATAATAAGGTTACGGATGATGGTTAGCCGGTCATAAGGGTTTAAGGGATAAGTATTGTAATCCAAATATGAGTGAATAAATGTGTTCGGGTATTCTGTTGTATTGGTAGTTTATTGTCAGGGATAATTAATAAAGATTATTGGGTATATTGGCAGTTTGGCAGTGGGTGTGTCCTATGATATTGTAAGCTAGTACAGTGTTGCTGTGTTTATACGTGGGGGTGGTGATTGGTGTTGTGTGATGTGTTGTGGGGGTTTGTGTGAAGTTTTGTTATTGTTCTTAGTGTTCTGGTGAAAACCTTTGTTCTTGGTTTAATTTTCGTTCGTATTGTTAAGTGTGTAGATAATTTATGGGTTTCGTTATTTTTACAGGTGTTATGTTTTTCACATAAAACAGAATTGTTGATTATTTTAGATTCTTAACTCATCTTTAATGTGTTGGTACCTAATTTTTTTGGTTTTTGCTATATTAAGTGGAGGGCCGGCACTGAATAGGGGTTTTAAATATATTATCATTCTTATGCTGGGCGGCGCTTTCGGCGCCACGCGTGCGCGACAATCAGGGTGCTCCTTCGAGGGGGACAGTTCCGAAATTCGCGACAGTGGGCATTTGCGACGTCCTTGGCGGCCGTCACAGACAAATACTACTGTCTGATGAGACCAACTGGCTTGCGCAGCCCGTGCACATAAATCTCAGACTTCCACAGAGAGGTATGGCTCATTGTATGCAACCAACACGGTCGGCACTCCTCAGTCCCTGTGGAAGGGCAATCCAGGACCACTGAGAAGACGGTCTCTAGAGGCTTTAGGTAAGTTTACCCGGATATTATTATTGTGAAAAGTAAAGTTGTGTCGAAGGGGTTTACGTTTTTGACTGATAACGCTGCCTCTCCCGTCTTGTCATTGGCTACGAATCCTCACCCCACCGTAAACTCTGCTGGGGTATATCCTTTTGAGACCAGCACGCTAATGCCATACACGTAAGAGTTTGCCTGGCTTCATGGAGCAGTGTGGACGCCGATGCAGGACAACCCAGCGAGTATGTTGGTGGGGGCGGAGTTGTGGCCCTCCCGCCGATGCACGTACAGGCACAGTGGCCCAGTTCTACCGCAGCGTTGTGGATTGAGCATTGGAGGCGAGGTTATTGGGGCTTTTCCAACCTCTGGCGGTCGGTGCATAATTCTTACATCCGCCGTGTCTTCTGGTTGAAATTAGCGGTACGGCCAAAAATGGTGCACGATGGGCCGGTGAGATGATGTCGGCGGGGTGTTTCCCCGCCGGGACGGCGGTTGAAAAGTTTACGTTTTGTATCAAACTAACGGCCCTGATCTGGACCTGAACCCTGAATCAAAATCTCATTCGGCTTGTTCTTGTCACCGAACCAACTCATCGACCTAGTTTTGTCATAACTCGTCTCTCAATCTATCAATTGGTGAATCTTGAAAAGATTTTAATATCTGGATCCGTATTTGGATCTTCATCAAAATGTAATCGATTCGTCCCTGTCACACACTCAACGAGCCCACCAAATTTCATCCGAATCCGTCCACAACTTTCTGAGATACCCTGCATTTAACTGAG
>JAXMNL010001349.1:6450-18747 GCA_035128595.1 Eptatretus atami
CAAAGAAGAGAGATTCCTTTCCACAGTTTCTCCTGCTCCTCCTTCCAATCCCTCAAAATGGTTTTCTTTCAATTCGGCCCGATTTCTTCCTGTGTTCACTTCAGCTTGTTTCCTCTTTATTACCCTTCCTTGCTTCCTCGTCATGTCTTCTCTCCAGTTTCAATGGTTGCTTCATTTGGTTGATCTCCTTCTTGGTGTTCAGTGCTGCTGTTCATTATTCTTCCTTGTTTGTCTCCTGCCCTACCTTCTGCAGTTTCATGTTTTCTTCAATGTGGTTTCATTCTGCCGATTTTGGTTTTCATCGCTGTTTTTGTCTATCTTCCTACCTCCTCTGTGTATTTACAATGTGTCACCATCGCTTCATTCCTTCTGTTTTACCATTGTTCCTCGCTCTTCCTCCATCTCGTTGTTCCTTCATACTCCTATCTTTCCTTCCTGCTTCATTTTGTTGCTCCTTCAACTTCTCCTCGATTCACTGTACTTTGTTTCCTTTTTCGTCAGTTTCAATTCATACTTTCAGTGTTTTATTCAGCTGTTCTTCCTTGTTCCTCGTTCTCTATTATTATTTCTTCAACTGACTGATTGTCTTTCTCACTGGTCTCATTCCTTGTTCTTAACCAGTATCTTGTCTTGTTCTTTTTAACACTCTCAGTTCGTTTGTAGTTCGTCTCTTTTGTTTTGGGTGTTTCTGTTAACAGTTTTCTTTTTCCAATTCCTTCTAATCTTCCTGCACACTTCGACATTGCTTTGGCTTCTTGACTGTCCTTCCGGTTCCCCTTGTGTTGTCTATCGAGTTCTTCCCATTCGCTGTCTCCGTTTTTACCTCCAGTCAGCTTTATCAACTTCTCTGTCATGTCTTGCAGTCCTTTTCTCACACTCTCAGTATTTTCGTATTTCCTTTCGTGAACAGTCTCCGGGTCAGACCACCATTAATTTTTCCTCTCGTCACGTACTTTTCCGTCACTCCACGCTTCTCGCCCACACGTCTCCCGAGATATAATTTTTCCTCACCGCCCTTCACCGCGGGCCTACAACCGTGCACCATCCCAGCTCGTTCGCTCCACGCGGCGTCGCATTTACGCTTCGCTGTTGTTGCTTCATGCCGCCTGCAGGCTCCGCCCATTTGCTTGGTTTCATCCCGCATTTCTTTTATTTCTTCTTATTTCGTTTTTCATTTCGTTTTGTTTGTTTCCATTTGAGTGCGTTTCCATCCATTTTTTTCGTTCATGTCCATCCATTTTCCGTTCATTTCGTTTGTGTTGTTTCCATTCTGAGTGCGTTTTCCATCCATTTTGTTGTGTCACTTTTGTTGCATATTCGATTCATTTCGTTTGTCTTTGGTTTCATTTCCTGTTCAATTGTTGCTCATCCGAATCAACATTTTCCCCAGTCTGTTGATTTCAGCCGGATTCCGACAGCGATCGCCTCTGGTCGTCGTGGTTTCACTGGGGCCGGGAGGGACTTGAGGAGGTTTGGGGGAAGGGGGGGCGTGTCACCCGCGGCCGGCGCCGCGCACCATTTCCGGGCCTTGGTTCAGGTTGGGGGAGTTCGTGATTCATGCAAACAACATTTCCTGCATGGTAGATTTCATCCTGGGACCATGGATTCTACAAACATTCTACATCCATTCTATTACACCCGGGGCTCCCGCTCGCATTGAGACGCCATCTTAATTACCACGTAAGGGGGTTAGTTTAGCTCGCTCGTAATTTGGGAGGGAATCGTGGGCGTCGCTCTCTTCAGACCTGGACCGATTCCCGTTGAATTTAGCTGGAACAGAGGTACCGTTTTCCCGCTCTGTGGACACCAGTGTATGCGAATTCGCGCCCGTCGGCGTGGCGATCGGCACGTGACTCGAATCGCGACCGCCTCGCCCACGCGGACGGACAATTCAGTCGTGACCCTCCCGGCTAATCGCCGGGATCCAGTCAGGGTGGAACCTTTCGGCCTCCACAAACCAGTCCGCATTCTACCCGCCGCGGAATAGGGTGAATGCCGAAAGTCGATATACCTAAGTACCCGCACGGGTAGCCTAGCCGAGGGGTTGTACTCGCCACAGGCCGACTTGCGGACACGATCCGCCTTAAGCGGCTCGTTCCGGGCTAAGGGATAACCGAGCGGTGTTATCGTCGGCCTTGACGGTTAGATTAATTATCGGGCGTCCCGCCCCGACGACCCTTTACGTGAACAAGATGGAGACCACGAAGAAGGAGCAGCGACACGGGGGAAGAATTCAACAGAGCACACATTTTATTTACAACACTACAAAGATAAGACAACATAAAGCAAGACAGTCAAATTAAGCAATTGCACATTATATCAAATAGAATAAGAAAGGCAACAAAAGAAACAATGACGCAGAGCTACAACCGAATACGCGACACACGGACCAACTTACACAATTCTAAATTGCGAGCAGCCGCGCCACACACACACGTTCACAGAAACCCAAAAAAATGGAAGTAGAACTTCCCTGAGGTGGTTGTCCTACGGCGACCGTCACTCGACCCGTGGCCGCGAGCTCTTCCGTGCCGAAACCGAGAAGCGAGCAGAGAGAACCCAAGAGAACAATAACCTCTTCGCCTCCGCTTCTTAAGCGCCGGCGCCAGCCCCGTTCTCGGCTCACCTTCCTTCGAGGCGCTTCGAGAAGGGGGGCGTTCCTCTGTTCCCGTCCCACCTCCGGCTTGTGGGGAGCGAGGCGAAGCCGTTGTCTGGCCGGGCCAGGAAGGAAAAAAACAGCGGGAAAACGCGCGTCCCGCCCTGGGACCTTCCCCTCCCTCTCGCGTTCGACGGCTTGTCAACGCGCAAACCGTCGTACGTAGACGCTGAGGATGGCGTTCGTGGTGTAGAGTAGCGTGGTTGAGATGGTGGCGTGGTGTTAGGGTGGCGGTGCTGGCGTTGTTGAGTGGTGGCTTGTTGGCGTTGTTTGTTGGCGTTGAAGGTTGGTTGGCGTTGTTTTGGTTCGAAAATAAAAGCAGAACAGAAAAAACGTCCTAACTCAAGAGATCGCAGCCCGATGAATCACATTAATTCCTCTAAAACGGGTTTGGAGCTAACTAAACATGTACTTCAGAAATACCTCACCTATGAGCCTGTATGGTGTTTGCGAATTTCCACCGTAACAATTATACTGTTATCTTCTCTTCTTTCGGCTGCTCCCCGTTTAGGAGTCGCCTAGTTGCGGATCATTCCGTTATGATCCGCAATAGTGATTTGGCACAGGTCTTTACAAACAGGATGCCTTGCTGACGCAACCCTGGTCGCCGTCTTAGACACCAGGGATAGTGGTTACACCGCTTTTTCAACGCGGGCATACACCGGGCCAGTTACACTTGGTACTCACACTTGCCGACATCGGAAGGATGACAGGCTGAGTCAACACGCTTCCTGTGTATTAATTCCAGTGGTACCAACGGGGGGCTTGAACTCAGGACCTTTGATCGCCAAGCCGCTGCCTAATCAACTGCAACCCAGGATGACGTGTACTGTATATATATATACTTGTATATATATGATTATATCATGGTTATCATCTATTATGTATTATAACTTATATATTATATATGTATAATCATATGTACGTTTTTCTCATTTTAATCCATTGTATTAAAATCAAATTTGCTGAACACGAGCAGCACAAGGCTTCAAACATTATGGAAGGAAGCACATTGTTTCCAATCGCACAAGACAAGAAATGGATGAAATCTGACCGGAACATGTGCGATTCGTTCAAGATGTTGTGCCAATCTCCAGTACGTGGTGTGCTCTCATACGGGTCTTTCATCGCCAAGGTACATGACTGGCATATTTACTGCTTTAAAATAAGTACATATGGAGGTTGGGCGGGGGGGGGGAGGAATACATTACATTAAACCATAAAATAATCCAAAAATATTCAGTGCATCTTCAATTGCTCGACGAGATACTCATTATCTTAATTGGTCGGGCAACCTGCTCCATGATGTGGTTGATATCAGACCAGTTCTCTTGTAATATGTCGAGTTGCAGAGCCCGCTGCTCCGCGCAGTCTCAAAGGATCTGCCACGAAAGGGATTGATGTGGTTTGTTCCATCCAACAAACAGGTGCAGCTTTACAGTCCTGTTCAACATGACGACTTACGGATAATCTCAGCCATCGACTCCTTGGGGGTCGACTGAGAGACAATGCTTTCATCGATCTGTAGTCGTCGCAGAAGGCAACCTTGCGCTACTGGGGCTTCTGACAACCGGCTTAAATGAATAAATAAAAATTAGAAATAAGTTATTGAATTTAAAACAAAAAGTTCCTTTCGAAGTGGCAAAGCATCATTATATAAATGTCGAGCGGGGAAGAAGACCGCAGGTAAAAAGGTATAACATTTCAAATTGCCTCACTTGCTGCTTTCGATGGGATTGACTATTTTTTTCGGGCTCAGGAGGTCCACAAGCCCAACCTGATCGGTAGAAGTCGAGGAAGAACCAATAAATTCAACCTTGAGCAATTCTCCAAATGGCTCAGAAATCAAATAATATTCCCATCAAAATTTGAGACCATTTCAATTCATGAGGCACAGATTTTATTTGTGTATAGGCAAAATACCTCTAATTAAATAAAATTAGATTGGGTCAGCAATTTTTACAAATAAATAATAAATTTGTCATCGACACAGCAAAAAAGGTCCGATGTGGTTGAGAACAAACTAAACACAATTCCCAGCCGCTTCCAGCCAATGCAGACATCTCTAGAAATATACATACTAACACTCACCACCAACCTCGAATCATGCTTCAAGGGTTTTCTTGTCTAAAGTTTACGAGTACTCAAATTTTTAATCGTGTACCGTGAATACACGACGAAAAACCGTGAACAACGTGAAGCAAGGGCCATGAATGAAGAAGCAGGTCAGAAAAACTGCGACTACAGTAGAAGGACCGAGGTAAAGAGAGGTAGAAAGAACTCGTAGATACGTTGAAGCCACAGGGCCATGAATGTAGAAGCAGGTCAGAAAAAACCGCGAGTACGTGAACAAGGGTAGATGTGAAGCGGTCAGATAACGCGACTACGTGAAGCACAGAGGCCATGAATGTAGAAGCAGGTCAGAAAAACTCGAGACTACGAGCACTAGGGCCAGAATGTACGGAAGCAGGTAATAAAACCGAGACTACGTGAAGCACAGGGCATGAAGTAGAGAGCGGGTCAGAAAAACCGCGACTACGTGAGCGGGCATGAATGTAGAAGCAGGTCAGAAAAACTGCGACTAGTGAAGCACAGGGCCATGAATGTAGAAGCAGGTCAGAAAACCGAGACTACGTGAAGCACAGACCATGAATGTAGAAGCAGGTCAGAAAAACGCGAGACTACGTGAAGCACAGGCCATGAATGAAGAAGCGGGTCAGAAAAACGTTGGGCGGACTACTGAAAGCCACAGGTGACCATGAAGTGTGAAGCAGGTCAGAAAAACCACGACTCGTGAAGCACAGGGCCATGAATGAAGAGCGGGTCAGAAAACCGACGACTACGTGAAAGCACAGGGCCCTGAATGTCGAAGCAGGTCAGAAAAACCCCAGACTAGTAAGCACAGGGCATGAATGTAGAAGCGGTTCAGAAAAACGAGACTACGTGAGCAGGGACATGAATGTAGAAGCAGGTCAGAAAAACTGGCGAGCTTACGTGAAGCACAGCCATGATGTAGAAGCGGTCAGAAAAACCGAGCTACGTGAAGCACAGGGCCATGAATGTAGAAGAGGTAGAAACCGAACTACACGTGAAAGCAGCAGGCATGAATGAAGAAGCGGGTCAGAAAAACCGGACAGTGAAGCACGGCCATGAAGTAGAAGTGTAAGAAACACGAGACTAGTGAAAGCACAGGGCCATGAATGTAGAAGCGGGTCAGAAAAACGCGACTAGTGAAGCACAGGACCATGAATGTAGAAGTGGGTCAGAAAACCACGACTATGTGAAGCACAGGGACCATGAATTGTAGAAGTGGGTCAGAAAACGACACGATACGTGAAGCACAGGGACCAGAATGTAGAGCAGGTCAGAAAAACCTGAGACTACGTGAAGCACAGGGCCATGAATGTAGAAGCAGGTCAGAAAACCGAACTACGTGAAGCACAGGCCATGAATTAGAAGTCGGGTCAGAAAAACCGACTACGTGTAAGCTACAGGGCCAGAATGTGAAGCGGTCAGAAAAAACGAGACACGTGAAGCACAGGGCCATGAATTGTGAAGCAGGTCAGAAAAACCGACTACATGAAGCAAGGGCAGAATGAAGGAAGCGGGTCAGAAAACCGCGACTACGTGAAGCACAGGATGAATGAATCAAAGCGGGTCAGAAAAACCAGACTACGTGAAGCACAGGGCAGAATGTTGAAGCAGGTCAGAAAACCCGACTAGTGAAGCACAGGGCACTGATGAGAAGCGGGTCAGAAAAAACCGGACTATACGTGAAGCACAGGGCCATGAATGTCGAAGCGGTCAGAAAACCACGACTCGTGAAGCACAGGCCACTGAAATGGAAGCGGGTCAGAAAAACCGAGAACGTTACGCAACAGGCCACGATGTCGAAGCAGGTCAGAAAAACCGGACTAACGTGTGAAGCACAGGGCCATGGGAATGAGAAGCGGTCAGAAAACGGCGACTTAAGAAGCAAGGACATTGTGAGCGTCAGAAAAAACCGCGACTATGTGAAGTACAGTGGCAGAATGTTCAGCGGTCAGAAAACGCGACTTACGTGAAGCACAGGGCCAGAATGTCGAAGCGGGTCAAACGACTAGTGAGCCAGGCAGAGTCGAGCGATCAAAACGCGATACGTGAGCACAGGGCCACGAATGTCGAAGCAGGTCAGAAAAAACCGCGACAGTGAAGCACAGGGCCATGAATGTGAAGGGTCCGAAAACCGGACTACGTGAAGCACAGGGCCATCGAATGTCGAAGCAGGTCAGAAAACCGACTTAGTGAGCACAGGGCACAATGTGAAGCAGGCTGAAAACGCAACGTATGACAACACAGGGCAATGAATGTCGAAGCGACCTGAAACCCGATGATTAGAAGAGTCAAAAAACCACGACTACGTCAAGACGGCCATGAATGTAGAAGAGTCACATTTTATGCACGAATAGCGGAACGGCGAATGTCGGGTCCACGTACCAATGTGGAACCATCCTGTCTACCGCATTTGTTTTGCTTTCAGTCAATATGACTTGCAATCTCACTTGGCTTACAACCCGCCATGCTTCTGTCGTAATCGCAGAGTGAGGAATGCTTTTGCTGCTCTTCCACATGCAAATATTTAAGACTAGTGTTCACCAAGACAGCATGCACCGTCTTACAGCATCACAGACACTGTCCAAGTCAGGAGCTCTCTGCATGGCGGAAACATTGATATAAGTCAGTAAGTTTCTTTCACATCACAAATACATAAGCCCATGGAGTAAAAAGATAAAAAATATGATGCTTTAAAGGCAACACACTACAAACTGGATCATGGTGAACAACAAAACAAATACAAGTAAATTGTGGTTTTGAAATGAAAAAAAAAAAAAAAACTATTTTCTTCGAAGAGACGCTACACTTCGAGAAGACCAAAAACAACTAGCTTTTCCTACCATGAAGCAGCTGCGATGCTGGTCCACGGGCGTACTATCAGAGATATTTCCAAGGAGGGAAGATGGAGAAGGGACGCGGTTGAGCAGTGCAAATCGATGATGAGAAAGAAGGAGTTTGTGTGGAAGGAAAAGATGAAGGAGTACACCGCAATGTTGTGCTGAAGTTTTAGATGAAGGCAAAACATCAACATCACGATTGCTGTGGAGGTTGGTGCTGCTGGCGACGGTGGCAATTGCGTCCTGCCACAAGCTGGTGAAACACCGTGGGTATCCAGTGTACGTTGAGATTCATGGTGGATAAAATGTCGTGACTTTCGAGATTCGACCTCCGACTGTTGATGGTTCCGAGTTGGCACATAGATGTCGTCGAAATTCCAAGTGTGGAGTGCAGACATCCTCGCACCGCAACTCGTGGGAAAACTCTCCCTGACTCTTGCTCCTCAAATGAGAAAGGAATAAAAAATAAATTTTTTTGTTTTTCATTATTCTGGGCAATGGTCATGATAACCAGGTTTTTATTATTAAAATATTAATTAGTTAATTACATTATTAATTGTATTTCTCAACTTAGCTTTTAAAAAACAAGACGGAGCATTTAACAATGCAGAGCCTACCCAAGGTACTGTCTATAGATGACAGTAGATCTTAAAACCAGTGCAGACACACTCATTCAGTGACTATCACACAACACCGATAAACAGTACTTCTGTTCCTTTGGAACATGTGAGGCTCACAAATCATCCAATCAATTCGCACGTCCCACGAGTCACAGAACGTACATGACAATGCTGAGTAAGAGTGAAAGTTAACTTGTGTAATTGTTATCAACTTATATGTCACACCAGTAAGAGCAAGGTATTAAATAATCTTGTGCTTAAATTAACTATTAAAAGTGATGCTTAAATTAGACAACTTTGTCAACTGTGCCTGAAGGTCACGCGGTCAAGCCCATTGGCCTTGCAGTGCACCTCAGACCATGGGGCTCGACTCACCGCTCAGAATGCAACCGAGAGCGCAGGTCGCACGAGTCGAGCCTGCGGCCTTTGCGGCATACCTCAGGCTCAATAGGCAGGTCGATGCATCCTGACGTGCACACCGTGTTCTGATGTGTGCTACAGGCTCGAGAGAGATGGCGCAAAACTGTGATCTTGAACGAAATTTGCTGTGACCATGGATGCTGCATAGAATGTGTGCATTCTTCACTTATATCTATCTATAATTCCAGCAACTCTGTGTGTGTGTGTGTGTGTCTGTGACCACTGTTTCTCAACAACCACTGGTCCGATCTAATTGAAACTTGCCGGTATATTGCTGGGGACTGAGTATGTGCCTTTTCAAGGTTTGATATTAATGGGACAAGTCGTTCCCAAGTTATGGCCATTTATTTACCAAACCAATGAGGACACGTTGCTGTGTAGGCATGGCCGATGCACCATTTAGTTACCAATGACAGGACACGTTGTGCGTAGGCGTGGCGTTGGGGAAGAAGATCCTCAGCCGCGTTCCCCATTACGGTTTACAACGTACGGACTTCCGGATAGTGATGACTTACTGTATTCTAATAATTTCTCGATTTCTTATGCGCATTTATAGATAAACACAATGCCCAATCAGTCGTCGTTTACGAGAGCGAAGGAACGGCCTGTGCGGTTGTTTGAAGTTTTTTGTTTTTTTTTGCACGTACGGCACGCACGTACCGGCACACCGAGTGCGAGGAACGGCCTGTGTGGTTGTTTGTTTCTGGCACGCGGTTTGAAAGTTTTTTTTTTTTTTGCGCGTGCGGCCACGCACATACGGCACGCTAGAGCGAAGGAATGGCCTGTGGTGGTTGTTGTTTCTGCAGCACAGTTTGAAAGTTTTTATTGGATTTATATATGCTAGATATCCCTTATTGTGGGGTTTTCCGTCTGTTGGATCGCTAGATTGTCCCTTATTGTCGGTTTTCGTCTGTCTGTCTGTGTGTGTGTGTATGTGTGTCTGCAGCGAGGCTCACAAGCAACGACCGCAGGAACGATTCGATGAAACTTTGCCAACAGTTGCAATATGTGCTGGAATGTCGCGTTTGAATTTCGTTGCTAGCAACCACCCGTTGCTGTGCAGGGCCGAAAACCGCGTACAGTATTTTCAATACTGTCCTTCAGTTTTGAATGTAGAGAACGAGACTTCGGAATTAACACTTCGAGATATTTAGAAAATTTACTTGCCGATTTTGATTGATTTTTATTTTTCAAATGGTAGTCCTTCAAAAATCGGGTGTCTATTACCGTCATTTTTTATGAGGGGCTAGAAAGTGGGCGGAGCTTAGGGAAGTGGACGTGGTTGATGAAAAAGTGGAGTGGCGTAGGAAAGTGGACGTGGAGCTGTGAGGAAGTGGGTGGCTTATGAAAATATTGTGCTCAGGAGGTGTGGTCAAACAAGAGCATTGAGAAGAAGTTTATCGGTTTTCCGTTGGTGTGTGTGTGTGTGTGTGTGTGTGTGTGTGTGTGTGTGTGTGTGTGTGTGTGTCTGCAACGCGAGGCTCCACAGCACAACCAGCAAACGATTATTTTCAAATGGTAGTCCTTCAAAAATAGGGTGTCTATTTACTCATTTTTTATGAGGGTGCAGTTGGCAAAATACGCAATAGGAAAAATCTTGCCAGGCAGAGGAACAATTGTATGTGAACCAATACATCTTGGCAATGAATCTTCGTCGGTGGATCAGTCAGAATGAAAAGCATCGTATCCAGCGCTTCGATCCTACGAATCCTCGTCGCCTACCGGCTTGTTCTGTCTGTTTGTCTGTCACAGACATCAGTCTATGATTGAAGAACTACTTCAATTTCAGTGAATTTTTTAATATTTTTGAACACTGTAGAACATGAATGAGAAAACGAACCTGCAGTTTAGGCAGTACTTTTGGGTGTGAATTTGGCAAATTGTACAGGATTAGTCCCGGATCACATGCATGCGCACACAGAGGAGTACATGAATGTTTTTATTTTTTTTTTTACTTTGTCCGCCTGTCTGGAGTCGTAACAAAATTGAAAACCATTCCAAAACAGGAAACGTACTGTTTAGCGACATCATAAAGGACGCATACAGCAGGCTTGAATAACTGAGGGAACGTCTTAATGAGGTGGTGTAAAAGACACTGCGTCAACGGCTGTAAACTCCTGAAAAAAATACATTTTTTTCTTCGACTTTAAAACTTTATTTTATTTCATTTGAATTATATCTTGAACACAAATTGCCTTTTAGCCACTATATAAAAATCTTCAGTTTGCGTACTTTGAAAAACCATGCACGCGAGCTGTGCCACGAGGCACAATGAGATGCCTAGCGGTTTGTTTGTATATAAACAAAGCAAGAGTTTGAAAGACCCTTGCCATGTCCTTTTTCTCAAGATCTGGTCGGTCAGGTGTTCCGTGAACTCTCTCGTTTTATGATTGGACGTTCTCGACTGATGCGTCATCACCTCCCAACGTCGAGGTGGGAGGAGCCTGTTTGAAACACCGAGATCGTTGGGTAACAGTAACAGGCTTTCCACCTCGACCGTTAGGAGGTGATGACGCGTCAGTCGCAGTCCAATCAGAATTGACTTTGTTGATAGGCGTCCGTTAGACTGTTCTCCTTCATTACCTCATGAATCATAATAGTGCGTGCCCGTACGTGCGTGGCGCACGTGCAAAAAAAATAAAAAAAAATAAAACTTTCAAACCGGCGTGCCAGAAACAACAACCACACAGGCCGTTCCTTCGCTCTCGCGTGCCCGTACGTGCGTGGCCGTACGTGCAAAAAAAATAAAACAAGCGGCAGGCGACGAGGGATTCGCTAGGATCGAAGCGCTGGATACGATGCTTTTCATTCTGACGATCCACCGACGAAGATTCATTGCAAGACGTATTGGTTCACATACAATTGTTCCTCTCCTGGCAAGATTTTCCTATTGGTATTTTGCCAACTGGCACTCCTCATAAAAATGACGGTAAATAGACACCCTATTTTTGAAGGACTACCATTTGAAAAAATCGGTTTGCTGGTTTGTGCTGTGGAGCCTCGCGTTGCAGACACACACACACAAACACACACCACACACACACACACACACACACACACACACGGAAAAGACCCGATAAACTTCTCTCAATGCTCTGTTTGACACACCTCCTGAGCCACACAATATTTTTCATAAGAACGCCACTTTCCTACGCCACTCCCACTTTAAATAATAAATATTGGAGTGGTGTGTGGGTCGTGGAATCGTTTTCGGTAAATAATATAATAATTAAAGGTGGTGTGTGGATCGTGGAATCGTTTACGGTAATAATAAATAATTGGAGGGGGTGTGTGGGTGGGGAATCGTTTTCGAGTAAAATAATAAAGGTGGTGTGTGGGTCGTGGAATCGTTTCGGTAAATAAATAAATTAAGGTGGTGTGTGGGTCGTGGAATCGTTTACGGTAAATAAATAAATATGGAGGGGTGTGGGTGTGAATCGTTTTGGTAAATAAATAAATAATTGGTGGTGGTGTGTGGGTGGGAATCGTTTCGGTAAATAAATAAATAATTGGAGGTGGTGTGTCCGGGAGGAGAATCCGAAATGGTAAATAAATAAATAATTGGAGGTGGTGTGTGGGTGGTGGAATCATTTTCGGTAACTAGATAAATAAATAATTAAAGGTGGTGTGTGGGTCGTGGAATCGTTTTCGGTAAATAAATAAATAATTG
>JAXMNL010001352.1:0-12783 GCA_035128595.1 Eptatretus atami
TTGAAAGCCTGAAAGAGCCGTTGTTGTAGGTGGAGCTTTGCCCACAAGCCTTGAACGAAGCGTCAAAGCTCTCTCGCCGGCAGATACGTGAGCCAGCTGATGTCCTTGGGCATGATGGTAACACGCCCATTGGCGTGAATGGCCCACAATTTGTGTGTGTGGCGCCAGAAATAGACCACGTAATGGCGCACAAATTTGTGTGGGCAGAAATAACAAAATTGTGTCCTCAAACAGACCCACCAGGTCGCTCGCCTCGCCTCCTGCAGCGCCATCACCTCGGAGCTCTGGAATCGCAAGTCCGGATCTTGAATCCTGTGCGAATTTCCACGTGCGACGCGCTGAGACGGCGCTTGTCGGATAGCAGCTCGTGGCTTTGGTAGCGACGGATCTCGACGCAGCGCCACAGTCCGTGCCCGGTACACGACGCGGTTCTTCACCACCTGCGCTGGAGCGGCTTTCCGCGCCGCCTTGTCGCCAACCTGTTTTCCCGCCTTTTTTCCACCCGGTCGATATCTAGCGGCTGTCTGCTTGTCGGGGGCACGTGAAAAAACCAACAAACCGAAAACTAAAGCGCACAAAATGAATGACGTTTACGGGCCTTCGATTCTATTTGCGTCGCGAAGAGCTTCGACCGTTTGCATGTGCTGACTCAAAACCTTTCCATTCACTGAAAATTAAGCCCACCTACCGCTTCCACCATTGGTCGAAACACTCAATCTACGCTCTCCATTGGCTGAAAAGCCAGCCGATCTTATTCGATCCGCCGAGGAAAGCTCCGTCACGCCTCCTTCACTCGTTTCTCCCACCAATATAACCTGAGCCCCTTTCGGCCTTGTTCACCGACCCATGAACGAAAAGACAAAAAGAAACGCCTTGCTGTAGTGTGTGTGTGTTCTATATGTATGTGTGTGTGTGTATGTATGGTGTGATATGTGTGCGTATGTGTTGTGTTGTTTAATGTAGTTGTGTGTCTGTGTGGTGTGCTGTGTTGTGTGTACATGTTATTAATGTGTGATGTATGATGTATGTGTTATTGATTGTGTGTATTATATGTAGTGTGTGTATTATGAGTATTGGTGTGGTATGTGTATTATGTTGTGTGGTGTGTATATGTGTGTATGTTATATGTGTGTGTGTGTGCATGTGTGTGTGGTGTGTCGATGTTTGTTATCTCCATTGTGGTTTCAGAAGGTGGAAACAACTCAAAATTTCACCTCTTTTTTGGGGAAATCACGATTCATGAACCAAATTGTGAAACTTCGTTCTCATCGCCTCGTTCCAAGGCTCCATCAGAATCTTCACTCCACCTCTGAGAAGCCTCCGTTTGTAGCTCATTGTCGTGACGTTCCCGGAATGATATTTAAATATTCATCCAGGGTTTCTTTATCATTCCTTGAAGCTCAGATATCATGGTATAATTTCAGCTTTTTACATTTGCAAGTTTTTGACCTCATTTTTCAATCTTTGGATTTGTGATTTTCATGATTTCTGTTGAATTTAGTCCAAGTCAATGGGAACTGAACACGTCCATCAACAATGAGTACTTTTCCTTTTGTGTTTGAGCACCATGTCCGACGCAGTGCGTTGTTTGCAATGTCCACACTGAATGGATCGTCTTTCATCCGTGATCAACGACATGTTATTATGAAGATCGGATTTGTTTGGTTCCTGATTGTTTGGAACCGGAATGTTGAAAATGTTTACAGATGACTCTGGATTACTCCACGACGCTGTCCGTGCTTTCCTGTGTATACACTCTTCCGACATGAGTTTTTAACATCCCGAAAGGAGTGACTGTACTTTGTGTTTCTACCCCACAAAACCTGCACTGTCCGATGCTCCAATCCCACCATTTTCTTTAAAGTCATTGGTTGTGTCCTTGCTTGGCATTTATGATGACTCATTCTCCATCCCAACTAATTAACTCTTCTTAGTTATCCATTCCAAATTAGCATTATTGTCGATTCCAATTTCTGTCAAGATCTTATATAATTTCTACCTGCTCTTTTGTCATTCTCCCATTTGTCAGAGTATTATCTGCTGATATTTATATTTTGTGTGTTCTTTCTTTTTGCTTTGAGTTTTATCATTGAACTGTATTTCTCCCTGTACCACCTTGTATTTACTTGTTAAAGGACAGGTTGCCGTGTTTGACGAGAGTTGCATTGTCAAGTCCTTCTAATTAAACCGCATTGTGCAAATATCGCGACAGCCTCGCCCCGCCGACTCTGTGTAATGATACGTGACGTGGAGATCGGATCGTGGTAGAAATCAACGTCGACGCTTCACGACTCTGTGATATATGATGACGCGGCGGAGCGCACGTGTAGAAATCAACATCTACGATCGAAAACCATGAGAGGTGTTTCTCGGATCCGTTTGGTTTCTCCGTCACTTTGAGCTCTGTAATTCACATGAATGATAATTCCATACACAATGTGCACAACCGTTTCAGGTACAAGTACATGCTGGCAAACGCAGAAGAAGTACATTTCAATTCTCTGGACCTTCGCCGTGTTCCACGGACCGACACGGCAAATCAAGATCTTCTGTGACAAAAACATTGCTTACTCGGACAGCTTCTCCGGGCTTCGAACCAAGACGTTTCTTCACTCAAGCTCTGATTTTCACGAGGAAAATACCTTCCTTGATGGTGCACCGTACGGAGTGCTGTTGATGGTCTTGTCAAGGGGGGTTGTGTGGTTGATGATGTTGCTTTTAACAAGCCCATGCTCCCTCCCCTGAGGAGAAGAAAAGGAAAAAAAGAACCCCAAAAACAAAAACTGTTTTATTCATTATTAAAAACATTTTTTTCGTGTATTTCTTCCTTGGATCTTGTGGGATGGTTGGTGTGTGTTCACGCAGACATGAATGGGCTTGATGGCCTCCACCTGTGTTGATTTTCTTGTTGTTTCCTTGTTGTACTGTCCACCCCTTTCCGTTTGAATTTTTCAGACAAATTTAAAGAATCGAGGGTACATCTGGTCAGTTGGCAAAGTGTATCCGTATGCTTATTCAGAGAATGCATTGAAGGATGTAACCGTAATCTAAATCGCATTCATCCTTCTCCTGCTTGAGAAAATAATAAATGTAGGAGGCAAAGTAAAGGTCAAAGATCAAATTGTGATATCGAGCTCTCCACCAATAGAACACTCGTTCTCTCACCATATCAAACACATGAAGGTTCGTTGTTTGATTCATTCCGCTTTGAATGAAACGTTCTCGCCATGTCTGGACGGGTAAAGAGAGGAAAGGTCTCGAAAAGAGGCGCGAAATCATCGCAAGGTTCTCCGTGATAATATCCAGGGAATCACAAAGCCGCTATCCGTCGTCTTGCCGTCGTGTGGGGTAACGATATCTCGGGTCTCATCTACGAGGAAACCCGTGGAGTTCTCAAGTTTCTTGGGAAATGTTACCCGTGACGCCGTTACCTACGGAGCATGCCAAGCGGAAGACCTCACTGCCATGGACGTGTGTACGCTCTGAAGCGTCAGGGTCGACACCTCTACGGTTTCGGTGGTTAAACATCCTGGGGTGTGTTCGTCATCAGCTACAACAAAACGGCTTCTTTTCAGAGCCACCACTCGTTCATGAAGGAGCTTCAGGCGTCTTGAACTTGTATCGTGCATTCTTTGGTACCATGTGAATAAATGGTGAAACAGCGGGTTGTTACTTCCAAAATCGAGGTATTTTTCAGATATTGAGTGTTATAGTTCATTTTGGTTCTTCTGTCGGCTCGTTTGTTTGTCACCTGCAGGTCCTCAATTACAAACCAGTCGTCAATAACTTTACCAGTTGTGGAGGTAGTCTGACTCTTAACTGAAAGCCATTGATTTTGATGGCAAAAGTCAAAGGTATCTTGAGGTCCAATTTCTCAAATAATTTTCATCCGATTGACTTGAAATTTACACATTGTATCACTGCATTGGGAAAACAACTATTTTTCAGATCAAAAGGTCAACTTGAAAGTCGAATCTAACAAAATCGTTTTCATCCTATCGACTGAACTTGATAGGATTATCAATTTAATATTAATGATATGTATGATTTGAATATCCATGGAACCTTTGGAGGAGAGGGTGGATTTTCAAGTGTTGTGCTCTGGATCTTTCCTTGTATTTTGGTTTCCACGAAGTGAATGGGTCAAATAATTTCATGTTTGGCTTCGCATGTAAAAGGTAGTGGTGGGTCGCGGTTTTGTAAAGATTTATACGATAACCGAGGGATTGTAAACCACATGAAGTACAATACATGTTAATGTTCATCACGGTTCCATTCTTTCACTATTATCTACATTATTACCTGAAATGTACTTTCACATGACCCACCTCACATATGACGTGACGTGACTCCTTCACCAAGGAACGGGAAGTTAAAGTCGAACTCCATTAAAGAAACTTTTGAAAGCTCTGAAAAGAGCCGTTGGTTGTGGTGGGGCTGTGCCCACACGTTGAGACGAGCGGTTCAAGCTCTCTCGCCGGATACGTCGAGCCAGCTGGATTCCTTGGCTGATGTGACACGCTTGGTGTGAATGGCGCACAAATTGTGTGTGGCGCAGAAATGACACAATTCGTGTCCTCAAACAGACCCACGAAAGCGCCTCGCTCGCCTCCGCAGCGCCATCACCGCGAGCTCTGGAATCGCAAGTCGGTCTTGAATCCTGTGCGATTTCACGGACGAGGCGCTGAGACGGCAGCTTGCGATTAGCAGCTCGGTGACTTTTGTAGCCGACGGATCTTCACGCAGCGCCACAGTCCCGGGCCGTAACACCGGTTTCTTCACACCACCTGCGCTGGAGCCCTTTCCGCGCCGCCTTGGTCCAACATGTTTTCCGCGCCTTTTTCCACGGTCGATTTACGGGCTGTCTGCTTGGTTCGGGCCACGGTGAAAAACACCAACAAACCGAAAACTAAACGGCACAAAATGAAGTGACGTTACGGGCCGTTCAATTCTATTTGCGTCGCGAAACGCTTCGGCCCTTTCCATTGGCTGACTACAAAACCTTTCTCATTCGCTGAAGAATTAAGCCCCACCTACCGCTTCCACCATTGGTCGAAACTTCAATCTCCGCTCTCCATTGCTGAAAGCCGAGCCCGATGTGATCGATCCGCGAGGAAAGCTCCGTCCGCCCTCCTTCACTCGTTCTCCCACCAATATCAACCCTGAGCCCTCTTCGGCCTGTCACCCCGTCCATGAACGAAAGAGCAAAAAGAACGTCCTTGCTGTATGTGTGTGTGTTCGTATGTATGTATGTGTGTGTATGTATGTGTGTATGTGTGCGTATTGTGTGTGTTGTTTATATGTATGTGTGTGTCTGTGTGTGTGTGTGTACATGGGTGTATGTATGGTGTATGTATGTTATTTGTATGTGTATATTTGTATGTGTGTGTTTATATGTATGTGTGGTGACATGTGAGTATGTGTGTGGCATGGTATATGGTGGTGCATGTGTATATGTGTGTGTGATAGTTGGTGTGTGTGCATGTGTGTTTGGGTGTCGATGTTTGTTATCTCCATTTGTGGTTTCAGAAGGTGGAACTCAAATTTCACCTCTTTTTGGGGAAGGATCACGATTCATGAACCAAATTGTGAAACTTCGTTCTCATCGCCTCGTTCCAAGGCTCCATCCAAGATCTTCACTCCACCCTGAGAGCCTCCGTTTGTAGCTCATTGTCGTGACGTTTCCGGAATGATATTTAATATTCAGTCAGGGTTTTCTATCATTCCTGAAGCTCAGATGATCACTGGTATAATTTCAGCTTTTTACATTTGCAAGTTCTTTTGACCTCATTTTTCAGATCTTGGTATTTGGTGATTTTCATGATTCTGTTGAATTTAGTCCAAAGTCAATGGACTGAAACGTCATCAACAATGATGACTTTTCCTTTTTGTGTTTGAGCACCATGTCCGGACGCAGTGCGTTGTTTGCACAATGTCCACACTTGATGGATGTCTTGTCATCCGTGATCAGACATGTTCATTATGAAGGATCGGATTTTGTTTGTGTTTCCATGATTGTTGTGAACCGGAATGTTAAATGTTTACAATGACTCGTGATTACTCCACAGACGCTGTCGTGTCTTCCTGTGTACAACTCTCCGACATGATTTTAACATCCCGAAAGGAGGTGACTGGTACTTGTGTTTCTACCCCACAAAACCTGCACTTGTCCATTGGCTCAATCCCACCATTTCTTTAAAGTCATTGGTTTGTCCTTGGTCTTGGCATTTATGATGACTCATTCTCCATCCCAACTAATTTAACCTCTTCTTAGTTATCCATTCCAAATAGCATTTATTGTCGAATTCCAATTCTGTCAAGATCTTTATAAATCTACCTGCTCTTTGTCATTCTCCATTTGTCAGTATATCTGCTGATATTTATTTTTGTGTTGTTTCTTTTGTCTTGAGTTTTTATCATTGAACGTATTCTCCCTGCTACCACCTTGTATTTAACTTGGTAAAGACAGGGGTGCCAGGTGTTGACGAGTAGTGCATTGTCCAAGTCCTTCTATAAACCCGCATTGTGCAAATATCGCGACAGCCTCGCCCCGCCGACTCTGTGATAGATGATGACGAGGAGCGGACGTGGTAGAAATCAACGTCGACTTCACCGACTCTGTTGATGATGATGGCGTGGAGGGCGGACGTGGTAGAAATCAACGTCGACGCTTCACCGACTCTGTGATGATGATGATGACGCGGCGGAGCGGACGTGGTAGAAATCAACATCTACGATCGGAAAACCATGAGAGGTGTTTCCTCGGATCCGTTTGTGTTTCTTCCGTCACTTTGAGCTCTGTAATTCACATGATGATAATTCCATACACAATGTGCACAAACGTTTCAGGTACAAGTACATGCTGGCAAACGGCGAGAAGTACATTTTCAATTCTCTGGACCTTTCGCCGTGTTCCACGGACCGACACGGCAAATCGAAGATCTTCTGTGACAAAACATTGCTTACTCGGACACGTTCTCGGGCTTCGACCAAGACGTTTCTTCACTCAAGCTCTGATTTTCACGAGGGAAAATACCTTCCTTGATGTGTGCACGTGTACGGAGTGCTGTTGATGGGGTCTTGTCAAGGGGGTTGTGTGGTTGATGATGTTTGCTTTAACCAAGCCCATGCTCCCTCCCCTGAGGAGAAGAAAGGAAAAAAAAAACCCCAAAAACAAAAACTTGTTTTTTATTTCATTAATTAAAAAACTTTTTTCGTGTATTCTTCCTTGGATCTTGTGTGGATGGGTTGGTGTGGTGTTCACGCAGACATGATGGGCTGAATGGCCACCTGTGTTGGATTTTCTTGTTGTTTCCTGTTGTACTGTCCACCCCTTTTCCGTTTTGAATTTTCAGACAAATTTAAAGAATCGAGGGTACATCTGGCTCAGTTGGCAAGTGTATCGGTATGCTTATTCAGAGAATGCATTGAAGGATGTAACGTAATCTAAAATCGCATCATCCTTCTCCTGCTTGAGAAAATAATTAATGTAGGAGGCAAAGTGTAAAGGTCAAAAAGTCAAATGTGTATATCGAGCCTCCCACAATAGAAACACTCGGTTCTTTCACCATATAAACACATGAAGGTTCGTTGTTTGATTCATCCGCTTTGAATTGAAACGTTCTCGCATTTGGACGGGTAAAGGAGGAAAGGGTCTCGGAAAAGAGGCGCGAAACGTCATCGCAAGGTTCTCCGTGATAATATCCAGGGAATCACAAAGCCGGCTATCCGTCGTCTTGCCCCGTCGTGGGGTGAACGTATCTCGGGTCTCATCTACGAGGAAACCCGTGAGTTCTCAAGTGTTCTTGGAAATGTTATCCGTGACGCGTTACCTTACACGGAGCATGCCAAGCGAAGACCGTCACTGCCATGGACGTGTGTATGCTCTGAAGCGTCAGGGTCGTACACTCTACGGTTTCGGTGGTTAAACATCCTGGGGGTGGTGTTCGTCATCAGCTACAACAAAAACGGCTCTTTTCAGAGCCACCAACTCGTTCATGAAGGAGCTTCAGGCGTCTTGAACTTTGTATCGTGCATTCTTTGTACCATGTGGAATAAATGGTGAACAGCGGGTTTGTTACTTCCAAAATCGAGGATTTTTCAGATATTGGTTTATTAGTTCATTTGGTTCTTCTGTCGGCTCGTTGTTTGTTTGTCACCTGCAGGCCTCAATTACAAACCGATCGTCAATAAACTTTACCAGGTTGTGGAGTAGTCTGACTCTTAACTGAGAAGCTCATTGATTTGATGGCAAAAAGTCAAAGGTTATCTTGAGGTCCAATTTCTCAAATAATTTTTCATCCGATTGACTTGAAATTACACATTGCATCACTGCATTGGAAAACAACTATTTTTCAGATCAAAAGGTCAACTTGAAGTCGATCTAACAAAAACGTTTTTCACCTGTCGACTGAACTTGATTAGGATTATCAATTTTAATATTAATATGTATGATTTGAATATCCATGGCAACCTTTGGAGAGGAGGGGGTGATTTTTCAAGTGTTGTGCTCTGGATCTTTTCCTTGTTATTTTGGTTTCCACGAAGTGAATGGGTCAAATAATTCATGTTTGGCTTCACATGTAAAAGTAGTGTGGGTGCGGTTTTGTAAAGATTGTATCGATAACCGAGGGGATTGTAAACCACATGAAGTACAATACATGTTATGTTCATCACGGTTCCATCTTTCACTATTATCTACATTATTACCTGAAATGTACTTTCACATGACCCACCTCACATATGACGTGACGTGACTCCTTCACCAAGGACACGGGAAGTTAAAGTCGAACTCCATTAAAAAACTTTTGAAAGCTCTGAAAAGAGCCGTTGGTTGTGTGGAGTCTGTGCCCACAGCCTTGAGACGAGCGGTTCAAGCTCTCTCGCCGCGGATACGTCGAGCCAGCTGGAGTCCTTGGCGTGATGGTGACACGCTTGGTGTGAATGGCGCACAAATTTGTGTGTGCGCAGAAATGACACAAATTCGTGTCCTCAAACAGACCCACGAGGTCGGACTCGCTCGCCTCCTGCAGCGCCATCACCGCGGAGCTCTGGAATCGCAAGTCGGTCTTGAAATCCTGTGCGATTTCAGGACGAGGCGCTGAGACGGCAGCTTGCGGATCAGCAGCTCGGTGGACTTTTGGTAGCGACGGATCTCACGCAGCGCCACAGTCCCGGCCGGTAACGACACGGTTTCTTCACACCACCTGCGGCTGGAGCGCTTTTCCGCGCCGCCTTGGTCGCCAACTGTTTTCCGCGCCTTTTTCCACGGTCGATTACGGGCTGTCTGCTTGGTTCGGGCCACGGTGAAAAACACCAACAAACCGAAAACTAAACGGCACAAAATGAAGTGACGTGTTACGGGCCGTCAATTCTATTCGCTCGCGAGACGCTTCGACCGTTTGCATTGGCTGACTCAAAACCTTTCTCATTCGCGAAGAATTAAGCCCCACCTACCGCTTCCACCATTGGTCGAAACTTCAATCTCCGCTCTCCATTGGCTGAAAGCCGAGCCCGATGTGATCCGATCCGCGAGGGAAAGCTCCGTCCGCCCTCCTTCACTCGTTTCTCCCACCAATATCAACCCTGAGCCCCTTTCGGCCTGTTCACCGCGTCCATGAACGAAAAGAGCAAAAAGAACGTCCTTGCTGTATGTGTGTGTGTGTGTGTGTTTTGTATGTATGTGTGTGTTGTATGTGTGTGTGTGGTTTGTATGATGTGTGTGTATGTATGTGTGTGTGTGTATGTGTGTGTTTATAGTGTTGTGTGTGTCTGTGTGTGTGTTGTATTATGTGTGTTGTGTATGTATGTTTGTGTATGATATGTGTATGTATGTGTGTTGTGTGTAATGAAGTGTGTGTCTGTGTGTTGTGTGAGTTACATGTGGTGTATGTATGGTGTATGTATGTTGTTGTATGTGTGGTATTTGTATGTGTGTTGTTTATATGTATGTGTGTGGATGTTATATTGTGTGTTTATATATATGTGTTGTGTGTGTGTGCATGTGTATATGTGTGTGTATATATGTGTGTGTGTGTGTGTGTGTGCAGTTGTGTATATGTGTGTGTGTCGATGTTTGTTATCTCCATTTGTGGTTTCAGAAGGTGGAAACAATCAAAATTTTCACCTCTTTTTTCGGGGAAGGATCACGATTCATGAACCAAATTTTGAAACTTTGTTCTCATCGCCTCGTTCCAAGGGCTCCATCAAGATCTTCACTCCACCTCTGAGAGCCTCCGTTTGTAGCTCATTCGTAGTGACGTTCCCAGAATTATATTTAATATTCAGTCAAGGTTTTCTTTATCATTCCTGAAGCTCAGACGATCAATGGATAATTTCAGCTTTTTTACATTTCCAAGTTCTTTTGACCTCATTTTTTCAAATCCTGGTATTTGGTGATTTTCAATGATTTCGTTTGAATTTAGTCCAAAGTCAATGGGAACTGAAACGTCCATCAACAATATGACTTTTCCTTTTTGGTTTGAGCACCATGTTCGGACGCAGTCCGTTGTTTGTCAATGTCCACACTTGATGGGATCGTCTGTCATCCGTGATCACGACATGTTCATTATGAAGGATCGGATTTGGTTTGTGTTTCCATGATTGTTGTGAACCGGAATGTTGAAATGTTTTACAGATGGACTTGTGATTACTCCACAGACGCTGTCGTGTCTTCCTGTGTACAACTGTTCCGACATGAGTTTTAACATCCCGAAAGGAGCGTGACTACTTGTGTTTCTACCCCACAAAACCTGCACTTGTCCGATTGGCTCAATCCCACCATTTTCTTTAAATTCATTGGTTGTGTCCTTGGTCTTGGGCATTTATGATGACTCATTCTCCATCCCAACTAATTTAACCTCTTCTTAGTTATCCACCAAATAGCATTTATTGTCGATTCGATTCTGTCAAGATCTTATAAATCTACCTGCTCTTTAGTCATTCTCCCATTTGTCAGAGTATAATCTGCTGATATTTATTTTTGTGGTTGTTTCTTTTTGTCTTTGAGTTTTTATCATTGAACTCTATTTCTCCCTGTACCACCTTGTATTTACCTTGGTAGAGGACAGGTTGCCAGGTGTTTGGCGAGAGTTGCATTGTCCAAGTCCTTCTATAAACCCGCATTGTGCAAATATCGCGACAGCCTCGCCCCGCCCCCGCCGACTCTATGATAATGATGATGATGACGTGGAGGAGCGGACGTGGTAAGAAATCAACGTTGACGTTCACCAACTGTGATGGTGATGATGACGTGAGGGACGTGAAGAAATCAACGTCGACGTTCACCGACTCTGTATGATGATGATGGCTGGAGGACGGACGTCGTAGAAATCAACGTCACGTTCACCAACTGTGATGGTATGATACGTGGAGGAGCGGACGTGGAAGAAATCAACGTCGACGTTCACGGACTCTGTGATGATGATGATGGCGTGGAGGAGCGGACGTGG
This sequence comes from Eptatretus atami, assembly GCA_035128595.1. Taxonomy (NCBI): domain Eukaryota; kingdom Metazoa; phylum Chordata; class Myxini; order Myxiniformes; family Myxinidae; genus Eptatretus; species Eptatretus atami. The sequence continues at coordinate 11,451 of JAXMNL010001352.1, forward strand.
TAGAAATCAAACGTGGAGATCGGAAAACCATGAGAGGTGTTTCCTCGGATCCGTTTGTGTTTCTTCCGTCACTTGAGCTCTGTAATTCACATGAATGATAATTCCAAAACACAATGTGCACAACCGTTTCAGTACAGTACATGCTGGCAAACGCGAGAAGTACATTCAATTCTCTGACCTTTCGCGTGTTCCACGGACCGACACGGCAAATCGAAGATCTTCTATGACAAAACATTGCTTACTCGACACGTTCTCGGGCTTCGACCAAGACGTTCTTCACTCAAGCTCTGATTTCACGAGGGAAAATACCTTCCTTAAGATGTGCACGTGTACGGAGTGCTGTTGATGGGGGTCTTGTCAAGGGGGGTTGTGTGGTTGATGATGTTTGCTTTTAACCAAGCCCATGCTCCCTCCCCTGAGGGAAGAAAAGAAAAAAAGAAACCCAAAAACAAACAATTTTTTTATTTCATTAATTAAAAACATTTTTTTGTGTGTATTCTCCTTGATCTCGTGTGGATGGTTGTGTTGGTGTTCACGCAGACATGATGGGCTGAATGGCCTCCACTGTGTTGGATTTTCTTGTTTTCCTTGTTGTACTGTCCACCCCATTTCCGTTGAATTTTTCAGACAAATTTAAATAACGAGGTACATCTGGCTCAGTTGCAAAGTGTATCCGGTATGCTTATTTAGAGAATGCATTGAAGGATGTAACCGGGTCATCTGAAATCCATAATCCTTTCTCCTCCTTGAAAAATAATTAAAATGTAGGAGGCCCAAAGTTCAAAGGTCAAAGATCAAATGGTGATATCGAGCTCTCCACCAATAGAAACACTCGGTTCTCTCACCTAAAACACCATGAAGGTTCGTTGTTTGATTCATTCCGCTTTGAATTGAAACGTTCCTGCCCATGGCTGGACGGGGTAAAGGAGAAAGGGTCTCGGAAAAGGAGGCGCGAAACGTCATCGCAAGTTCTCCGTGATAATATCCAGGAAATCACAAGACCGGCTATCCGTCGTCTTGCCCGTCGTGGTGGTGAAACGTATCTCGGTCTCATCTACGGAAAACCCGTGGATTTCTCAAGGTGTTCCGGAAATGTTCTCCGTGACGCCATTACTTACACGGAGCATGCCAAAGCGGAAGACCGTCACTGCCATGGACGTGGTGTACGCTCTGAAGCGCCAGGGTCAGACACTCTACGGATTTCGGTGGCTAAACATCCTGGGGTGGTGTTCGTCATCAGCTACAACAAAACGGCTCTTTTCAGAGCCACCAACTCGTTCATAAAGGAGCTTCAGGCGCCTTGAACTTTGTATCGTGCATTCTTTGGTACCAT
>JAXMNL010001353.1:0-10173 GCA_035128595.1 Eptatretus atami
ATGGCAAATCAAAAGGAGTCGGAAATGCTTTGTTTTTATGCTTCTGAAAAAGCATTGTCTTATTAGGACCATTGAGAATTTTGTAGTTTTACAGTCCTTCTGGGGAAATTGCAGGTTTGCGAATATTGAAGCTAAAATACTCACTATTTAATAAAATCGAGCGTTTTATCGTTACAGAATAGGACGCGAAAAAAGTTGAGCGCCGCCAATGCTTTTGTTTGGTCAAAAAGTCAGTTTTAGGCAATTGAGACATTTTTGTTTGCAATCCTTTAATGATGCAAATCAGGTTATGCAATTTGAAGTCTTAAATATCTACTGTCAATTAAACACGCATTTTCGCATGACGATAGTAATAGACAAAAGTTGAGTCAAACGATGCTTTTTTTGTTTAAAAAGCTTTTATCGTAAATTTTGAGCAATTTATTTTGCGGCAATGTGAGACTAAAAAATATCATATTCAATGAATCAGCGTTTCGTTTAGCATAGTAATGCAGAACAAAAGTTGAGTCACAATGCTTGTTGTTTATCGTAAAAATCTGTATTAGGGTAACTCCATTGAGCCATTTTTGCGACATTTGAAGCTTCAAAAATCTCACTATTTCAATGAAAATCACGCTGTGTTCGCTCAGAATATGTGCCAGCGCACCAATTAACAAAAGTTGAATCAGCAATGCTCTTGTTTTGGTTTAAAAGATATCTTTAGGTACCAAGGGACGCGTACGCGTAGTTGAGTATTTTTATGAATTTGAAGCTAATAATACCATATCTTCATGAAAGTTCACACGTTTTTCCTTCAGCCTAGTGTATGCAAGACAAAAAGTTGATTTAACAATCTTTTGTTTGGTTTAAATTGTTGCGCATCCTGTTTGAGCGATAATTTGAGAATTTTTTTGCACAGATAAAGCTTGGCAATAATTCACTTTTCAATTAGAACATCACACCGTCTTTCGCTTCAAGAATAGGATGGAACAAAGACCTTGAGTAAGACAATGCTTTTGTTGCTTAAGTGTTTAGGAATCTTATGAGCATTTTTTTTGCAGCTGATTAAAGCAGAATATCATATTTCAATAAACTCACACGTTTCGCATTTCAGCAAGAGCTAATGCAGAACAAAAGCTTGATTCAGATTATTTGCTTTTCTGTTTGGTTTAACTGCTTGTATTCTGGGTAATCTTGATGCATTTTTTTGCTGCGAATTTGAGCTATGGGATATCACTATTCCATGAAAACCGTTTTTCTCCTTAGATAGCACTGCAGCAACAAAAGTTGGTCGACAATGCTTTGTATTGTTTAAACAAGCTTCGATCTACTCTCCGGTAACTTTGTAGCATTTTTTTGCGCCAAATTTGAAGCTAGAATACTCACTATTCAATGAATCACACGTTTGCGCATCAGAAAAGATGATCTGCAGAAACAAAAAGTTGGCTCACTGACTAATGCCTAATATTTTCAATTACAAGTTGTTTTAGTGGAATATTGAGCATTTTTTAGCACGCTTTTAAGCGCAGCTCAATACTAACAGTATTTCAATGACAATCGACACGTTTTCGGCCTTAGAATTACGATGCATGATCAGCAACAAAATAGTTAGAGTCAACGACAGGCTCTTTTTGTTTGTCTTAAAAAGCTTGTTCCATGTTCAGCTCCGTAATTTTGAAGACACAACGTATTCTTTGCACGAAGTTGTGAAGCCGTAGAATCTCACTATTCACATAAATTCCAACAAAAACGTTTCCTTTACGGCTCGTTCAGGATCGATATGCAGCAACAAAAAGTTGAAATCAGATCAATGCTCTTGTTTTTGGTTATTTTAAAAGCTTGTTAGGTATAATCTTTGTGAGCATTTTTTTTGCGCAATTTGAAGCTAAATATCACTATACTCAATGAAATTCAACACGTTTTCGCGTTCAGAAATACGATTGCAGCGAATAATAGTTGAGCACAATGCCTTTTGTTCTGGTCTTAATACAGCTATGTTCTAGCCGGTAGTCTTTGAGCATCTTTTGCCCTAAAATAAATTAAAATAATGAAGCTTAGAAATCTCATATATATCAATAACAAAAAAAAAAAAAAAAAAAAAAAATTTCTACGCTTTACACAGTAATAAAATGATGGACCGCTATCAGAGAAAGTTGACATGCAGGAATATCATTTCTGTTAGAACAAAAGAAAATGAAAAAAAAACAATTAGATATGTTTTAGCCAATTGAGAACTTTTACCAGTTCCACAAAGTATCACGTTCTGTGAAATTTCAACGTTCACTAATCGGAATTTGAGCTTAACAATCTACTCCCTATTCAAATAAAATCAGAGTATTCCGATCTTTCAGACCAAATGCATGCTCATATGCATCGAAGAGAAGATATGAAGTCGGAAAAATGCTTCATTGTTTTGTACGATATAGAAACAAAGCAATTGTTTTAGCACGCCAATATAATTGAAGAACAGTTATTGCAAATTTATATAGTATAGCTTTCTTATGAAATGCAAGACGATTTATCCCCATTGCGAACCCTACAGAAAAGCTACAACACCACTATATACATCAACATTCAACTTTCTCAACTAAAAAATCAAAGAAGTTACGCGTTCAGCATGCGATGACGACAAAAAAGTTGAGTTTGACAAATGCTTTTTGTGTGAAAAAAAGTCTGTTTAGATAGTGTCCAATTTTGAGACCATTTTAGCATTTAAAGTCCTTCCTGTTGATAATGAGCTTTTTCTCCGATTTGATAGCTTACACAAATACTCCACTATTTCAATGAAAATCACGCGTTTTCGCCTTCACCAATAGGGACGGGAACAAGAAGTGGACATTCGGACAATGCTTCTGTTGGTCATAAAGCTTTTTTAGGCCATTGACGAATTTTTGCGTTTGCAGTCTTTCTCGATGCACCTGTCAGCGTTCTGCAATCTAGCCTAAATATACTCACTATTTCATATGCATAATCACGGTCCGTTTTCGTTCAGTCCACTTGGCGTATGCAGAAAAAGGTTGAGTTGGACAATGCTATTTTATTGAAAAGCTTGTTTTAGGCCCAAATTTGTAGACATTTATCATTTACATAAGTCATTCGTACAATGCAGTTTTTCCGAATTTGAAGCTATAAACTAATCACTAATCAATAAAATCACGACTGTTATTTCGCTTCGAATGTTGATCAGCAGAACAAAAAGTTGAGTTCAATAGATCAATGCTTTTGTTTGTTTAAAAGCTTTGTGTTTTAGTAAATATTGAGCATTTTTTGCACGCGAATTTAACGCCAGAAACACTCATATATCAAATGAAAATCTGCGTTTTCGCATCTAGGGAATATGTGAATTGCAGAACAAAATGGTGAGCTCAGGAAATGCTTTGTTTTGTTTAAAAGGCACTCCTGTTTATGCGTTAATTGAATTTTTGCGAATTTGACTAAACATAACTCCATATTTCTAATGAAATTCACGTGTTTTCGGCTCAGAATTGTGTAATGCAGAACAAAGTTGAGTCAGAGAATGCTATTGTTGGTTAAAGTTGTTTTAGGTTAATATTGAACAATTGAGAATTTGAAGAGACTTTAACAACTACTAACCTATATTCACTAAAAAATCAAACGTTTTGCTTCAGCATAGTGAGCAGAACATAAAAGTTGAGTCAGACATTGCTTTATTTTCGTTTAAAAAGTTCTGTTTAGAGGTAATTTAGCATTTTTTTGCCGGTGAATTAGATGCTAAGAATACTCACTATTTCAATGAATCACATCAGTTTTCGTTCAAATAAGTACTGTGTACAAAAATTGAGTTGACTAATGCTTTTGTTTGTGATAAAAGCTTTTTAGGCCAATTAGACCATTTTGCGTTTGCAAGATCCTTCTGTTGATCAATGCAGCTGTTCTGCGAATTTAAGCTTAAAATACATCGACTATTTCAAAAAATCACGCGTTTTCGCTCAGTATAGTGATTGCATGAACAAAAAGTTGGTCCAGACAATGCTTTGTTTGGTTTAAAAGCTCTATTTTAGTAATTTAGATTTTATTTGCTCCGCGAATTTAAGCTAACGAACAATAATTATCAACTATTTCAATGAAAATCACTGCCGGCGTTTTACTTCAGATAGCGGAAATCCAGAAACAAGAAGTTGAGCCGACAATCTTTTGTTTGCGTCAAAAAGCTGTTTTATGCAATTTGAGACATTTTTGGTTTTAAAGTTGAGTCCTTTCTGTTGAAACCAACGTTCTTCGACTTGAAGAGCTAAAATACTCACTATTTTCAATAAGAATTCAGCGTTTTCGCTCAAATAGCTGAATGCAGTCAAGAAGTTGAGTCGGAAAAATGCTTTTTTCTTTTGGTGATAAACCTGTCTTTTGAGCCAATTGAGACATTTGTTGATTTTACTTAATAGTACTTTCTGCTGAAATGCAAGCGTTTGGACTTTAGCTAAAAATACTCATTATTCAAGAAATCCGCAAGTTTTTCGCTTCGATGCATACTGCAGAACAAAACAGTGAGTGTTGACAATGCTTTTTGGTGAAAAAGCTCTGTTTAGTGACCATTTGAGACATTTATGCATTTACAAGCTCCCTCCTGCTGAAATGCAGCTTTACGGATTGAAGCTAAAGAAATCACTCAACTATTTCAATAAAATCACGCGCTTTCCGTCAGAAATCAGACGCAGAACAAGAACAGTTGGTTCGCGACAATGCTTTTATTGGTCAAAAAAAGATGTTTTAGGCCAATTTGTAGACATTTTTTGCGTCTTGCAACGTCATCTTCTGCAACGTCTCAGCTTCTGCGATTTGAAGCTAATAATACTCATAATGTTCATCAAAATCCACCGTCTTATTCGCTTCAGCAAGACATAGTGATGTCAGAACAAAAGTTGCAGTTCAACAATGCTATTGTTTGGTCTTAAAAAGCTCTAACTCATAGTTTTAGACTGTAATTTTGAGCATTTTTTTTCGAACATTAGAGCTAGAAATACTCACTATTTTCAAATTGGAAATACACGGTTTCCTTCAGACACTACCTAGATGCAGAACACACACTTGAGTGGACACGTCGCTTTTGTTTGTGGAACACAACGCACTTGTTTTTAGGCTCCAATTTTAGACATTTCACTTGCAGTTTCGCACTTCTTTCTGCTAGACACATGCACCTTCTAGACCGAATTTGCAACTGCTGAAAAATACTCAACATGCTTTTCACAATAAATTCCCGCCTTTTCTCCCTTAGCCTCATAGCGCTACCGGTGACATACACAAAGTTCATGTCAGACCAATGCTCATGCTTTGTTAAAAAGCAGCTGTGTCTCTTATATTCAGTTAATCTTGCTAGCATCTCATTTTATTTGCCCCGCACTCAAGACATCTTAGAGAACCTACATATTCAACTCCAGTAATTCTCAATTGAATCACGCGTTTTCGCTTAGCATAAGCGGACCAGAACAGAAGCTTAGCATTCCGCCAGTCCAATAGAAACTCTAACGCCTCGGACAATGCTTTTGAATTGCGTCAAAACAGCTGCATGTTTTAGCATTTGAACATTTATTATGCTTTAACCAAGTCCTTTCTCTGAAATCCAAGTTCTTCGAATTTGAAAGCTAAATAGCTCACATAATTCAATAAAAATCACGCGTTATTCGCCTAGTATAGTGAGATGCCGATCAAAGTGGCAGTCGAAAATGCTTTATCATTGAGTGAAAAAAGCTGTTTTCTAGCAATTTGAGACATATTTGCATTTACAATAATCTTCTGTAAATGAAGCGTTCTTGCGCAACTTTTGAAGTAAAACTAACCTCATAAATTCAATAAATCAGCCCGTATTTCGCCTTAGCCGCATGGCCGTATCCTGAGAAACAAAAGTTGAGTTGACAATGTCACACTTTTTTGGTTGAAAAATAGATGTTTATAGGCCAATTTGAGACATTTTGATTTAAGTACTTCCTGCTGAACAGCAGCTTTTTCCGGAATTTGAAGCTAAAATACCTCACTTCACTATTCAATAAATCACGCCTTTTCGCCTCATGAATAGAGGCACCAGAAGAGAATTTGAGCAATGCTTTGTTTGTCAAAAAAGTCTTTAGGCAATTTGAGACATTATTTTTGCGTCCTGCAAGTCCTCTGTGCATTGCAGCCTTTTTGCGAATCTGAAGACTTAAATACTCACTATTTCAATTAAAATCACCCGCAGTTTTCGCCTCACAATAGTGTATTACTCGCAGAAACAAAAGTTGATTCAACAATATGCTTTTGTTTGTTCAAAAGACTGTTTTATGTAATTCGAGCATGTCTTTTTCTGGCGAATTTTGAAGCTAAATACTCACTTAATTTCAATGAAATCACGCAAGTTTTCGCTTAGACATAGTGATGCAGAACAAAGAAAAGTAGTCAGTACAATGACATTGGTTAGCTTAAAAAGCTTGTTTTTAGTGTAATTAAACAATTTTATTGTCCGAATTTATAGCAAAATACTTCACTATCTTTCAATGACAATCCACGCTCCATTTTCGCTTCAGATAGCCATGACCTTGTTTTAGAACAAATTGAGTCAGGCAATGCTTTCGTTTGTTAAAAAATGTTGTTTTATGGTAATTTGAGCAATTTTGCGAATCCAGCTAAAATACTCACTATTCTATGAAATACGTTGTTTCTCGCTTCCAGCAGTGTGTGTAGCAGAACAAAATTGAAACGAGAATGCTTTTGTCGTATGGTTTTAAAAGCTTGTTTTAGGTAATTTGAACAATTGCGCAATTTGAGTTAAACAAATTACTTCATCATTTCATAAATCCAACGTTTCGCTTCATGAATATGATGAGATACAAAAAGTGTGATTCAGACAATGCATTTTGATTGTTTAAAAAGTTGTATTTTAGAGTAATTGAAGCATTTTTTAGCTTCAATTTGATCCTAGTAATACCACTTATTTCAAATGAAATCACCCTTTTCGCTTTCAGTAATAGTGAGCAGAACAAAAGTGAGTGGGAGCTATGCATTTTGTTGGTGAAACAAGCTTTTTTAGGACCAAATTTAGAAGAATATTGCGTTTGCAATCCTTTCCTTGCAATGACAGACCTCGTTCTGCCGTAATTTGAAGCTAAATAATACTACTATTTCAATAAAATCAAGACGTTTCTGCCTCAAATAGTGACGACAGAACAAAAAAGTTAAGAGTCACAACAATGCTTCTTGTTTGTTTAAAAGTTCGTTTAGTAATTTGAGCATTTTTTCGGATTATAAGCAAATATATCACTATTTCAATGACATCACGCCGGATTTATTCGCTTCAATAGGACGCGACAAGAGTGGAGAGTGCCTTTGTTTGTCAAAAAGCTGTGTTAATTAGCCAATATGAGTAATTTGCATCGTTTACAAAGTCTTTCTGTAGAAATCCAATCGTTCTTCTAATTTGAAAGCTAAAATACTCACTTTCAAAAATCAGGTTCTCGCCTCAATTGATGCAGATAAAAGAGGTTGAGTCGAAATTGCTTTTCTTTGAGTGAAAAAGTAGTTTATAGCAATTAGACATTTTGCGTTTGCAAGTCCTCTTCTGTTGCAATTCTGCAGAGTTTCTGCGAATTTTACTCAAATACTCACTTATTTCATAAAATCACGCGTTCTTCGCCTTCAAGCACCTAGTGAATGCAGAACAAAAGTTGAGAGCAGACAATGCTTCTTAGTTTTTTAAAAACTTGTTTTATGTAATTTGAGCATATTTTGCTCGCGAAGTTGAGCTAATGATACTCACTAATATCTCAAGAATACACACGTCTTCCTCTCAGGAAACCAATAGGGACGCAGACAAGAATTGAGTCGACAAGCTTTTGTCTGGTCAAAATAAGTCTTTTAGGCACATTTGAGACATTTTTGCGTTACAATCTTTCTGTGAATCCAACGTTCTTCGAATTTGCAACTAAATACACTATTCAATGATATCACGCGTTTCTCGCTTCAGAATAGTAATTGCAAACCAAAAGTTAGTCAGAATGCAATTGTTTGGTTTAAAAGCTTGTTTTAGGTTAATATGAACATTTTGTAAATTGAAACTAAAATACTCATAATTCTACTAAATCAGTAACGTTTTCCTTCAGTGGTGAATAGTCAGAACAAAAAGTTGATCATGAATGCTTTTCATGTTTGGTTTAAAAAGCTTAGTTTTAGGGTTATTTCTGAACAATTTGCGAATTTGAAGTCTAAACATACTCACTATCAATAATATCAAGTTTTTCTCTCAAAATAGTGATGCGAACCAAGTTGAGTTCAGCAAATGTTTTTTTCGTTCTAAAAAGTGCTTTTATTAGAAACTTACGAGATTTTTGCTCGAATATTGAGCTAAGAATACTCACTATTTCAATAAATCACACGTTTTCCGCTCTTCAGAAATAGTGTGCAGAAACAAAAATTAGTGGCAATGCTTTTGTTTTGTGTAAATGCTTGTTTAGGCAATTGATGACATTTTCGTTGCAATTCCTTTCTGTCACAACTGCATGCATTCTGGCGAATTGAAGCTTAAAAATTACTCACTCATTCCAAATAAAATCACGCGAATTTCGCCCAGAAATAGTAGCAGATACATAAAAAGTTGAGTAAACAATGCTTATGTATTTTATAAATAAGTCTTGTTTCTAAGTAATCTTTGAGATTTTTTTCAGCGATTTACGCAAATATATCACTTTATATTCAATGATAACGCCAGCATTCTCGCTTCCGAAATAGGTGATGCAGAACAATAAAGTGAGTTCACAAATGCTGTTGTTTGCGTTAAAAAGCTTGTTTTGGTAATTTGAAGCATTTTTTCCCGAATTTTGAAGTAGAAATACACACTTTATTTCAATAATACACGTTACACTGCAGAATAGTGATGCAGAACAAAAGTTCGAATTCACAAAATGTTTTTTGGTTTAAAAAGCTTGTTTAGGCTATTGAGCATATTTTTGCGCAAATTCAACTATGAATAAATAATATTTCAATGTAAATCACACGTTTTCGCTCAAACTAGTGATGTCAGCGATACAATAAAGTTGAGTCACGACAAGCTTTATGTTTTGTTAACAACAGCTTCGTTAGGTTTTTAGTAAGTCTCACTTCGTTAGTACATCTCTTTCTTCTCTCGCCGCACCCTTCCGCCGACATTTAAGCTTAGAATACTCACTATTTCAATGAATACATCCGCTTTCAATTCAGAATAGAGAGCAGAACAAAAAAGTTATGAGTCAGAACATAATGCTTTGTTTTGCAGTTTTAACCAACAGCCTTGTCTATCTAGTATTGAGCATTTTCGTTGCGAGCGAAATTAAAGCAGGATACTCATAATTTCAATAAATACACGTTTTTTCAGCATACAGAAGCAGTAATGCAGCAACAAAAAGTGATTCAGACATGCTTTTTTTGTTACTTTAAAAGCTTGTTAGCCGTACATTTGAGCATTTTTTTGCAGGCAGATTTGAAGACTAGAATACTCACTATTTCAATTGAAATCACACGTTTTCGCTTTCCAGAAATAGTAATGCCAACCAAAAATTGAGTCAGGACAAGCTTTCTCTTTCTGGACTTTAACAAGCTTGTTTTAGCAGGTAATTTTGAGCTATTTTTTTTGACGCAGAATTTGAACGCTTAGATACTAACTATTCAATAAATCCAACGTTTTCACTCTCAGAATAGTCGATCAAGAACAACAAGCCAGAGTCAGACCAATGCTTCTTTTTGTCTAAAAAGCTTGTTTAGACGGTAATTTGAGCATTTTTTGCGGCAAATTTGAAGCTGCAATACTCACACATTTCCAACTGAAAATCACACTTCTTATCGCTTCAGAACGTGACTGCGAATCAAAAAGTTAATCAAGACATGCTTTTGTTGGGTTAAAACAAGCTTGTTTGTAGTAATTTGTAGCTTTTTGCGCAAAATTTAAGCTTTAAATACTCACTATTCAATGATAAATCACATTGTTTTCGCTTCAGCAATAGTCAATTATGCCAGCAACTAAGATTGATCAGACATGCTTTTGGTTGTTTAACGCTTGTTTTTTTAGAAGTAATAATTTGAGCATTTTTTTGCGTGAATTTGAAGCTAGAATACTCACTATTTCAATAAAATCACGCGTTTTCACCTCAGAATAATGATGCAGAACAAAAAGTTGAGTCGAACAATGCTTTTGTTTGGTGAAAATAGCTTGTTTTAGGCCAATTTGAGACATTTTTG
>JAXMNL010001354.1:0-20714 GCA_035128595.1 Eptatretus atami
TGCAACACATTGCAATGGCATTTTCAAACACACAAATAATCCGGCAGTTAACTTATGAAACCCTCGATGACAGGATAAAATCTTTCAAATGTATTCAATCAAATCCATGAAGATGTCCAGAACTACATTTCATCTGTGCATCAAGGTTTGCCGTTGTTCACCTTGATCCTTTGTGCAAATGAGAGAGAGCAACCGATGAACCTGCAATGTGGATTCCTCTTCGAGAGAGGCGAGCCTGTTAACTCGTGGATGAATAGACAACCAATGAGATGGATAAGTGTCGTTTCCTGATTAATTTTTGACAAAAATTACCTGTTCTGGCATCTAACCTTGGCAAGCACAGAAACAGTGCCATGAGTTGGAAAACAAAATCTTTCAATCGTATTGGATTTGATCTTCATTACATTTCACCAAACTTATTAACCCCGACCCGAACTTATGAAGTCGGACTGCTGGCCCGAAAGTCGAGTGGTCAAGTCGTACTCGACCACTGCGGTGGACACTTGAGGCGCCGGGACACGGCGAACTCCAGCTTGGATTCTTATGTCGTAGTCGAGGCAGAGGCGGCTCCATCAGCAGGGAGGTAAAGCCGGACCCGTGCCGCCCCCTAAGGAGTGTGAAGATCAGAAACCTGCAGCCCTGTGCACTAGTCTGCTGGGTTCAACAAAGAGACCACAGCTATGGCCATTGAGAGAGTTATTCAGTAGTGACAATGATAGGACCTACAAGAGGTGTTTCAGGACTTCCTGGCTGGTACAGCGATTGGTGTTTCGTGCGTGTGAAGTTCGTGAACCTCCCTTTCTACTCTACATCACTGCTGGACCATAAGCAGGCCACAAGTCCTCCAGTACAGATAATTTAAAAAAAAAATATTCAGAGGTTATGGGCCAAGGCCAATAATTCATGCACGTTACGTACGGGACATCCAGAAGGTTTACCCCTCTGAAAGCAATTAAGGATAGTCATTGATTTCAGTGGATTTTATTCTGTTGGAATCTGGAAGGAGAACACCCACATAATTATCGTCATTAGTCCTTGGATGATTATGTGATTAAGACAACACGTAGGCGTTACGTGTTTGGAGCCACAAGAATCATGATTTTATCAAGAAATAACGATTTAATAAACAGGAAAATAAACAATCTGATGGAAATAAATCAAGGACATGATGGAACTTAAATCGAAATTCCTATTTGAGGCGCCTCCGCACCAGACACAAAAAAAGGGACGAGGGCGGAAAGATAAAGAAAAAGAAAAATCCCTCATTTATTTCTGGCACTTCGCTTCGCGTCCAGAAGTGATCTTTTGATGAGCTTTGGGTCGAGCCACTCCGTCTGCCGTGCGGGAAACCGAGCCCAGATTGCGCCAAGCCGCCTCTCGTGCGGGAAAGCGTGCGGAGGTATTGTTGCGGCATGATCCCCGTCAAGAGAGCGCCACAAGCTGTGCTGAAAGTTCCTTCCTCATTATCGGGCGGTCCCGACGCCGCCTCCACTGCAGAATGCCAGGCTCGCCCTCTCTCGGAAATGGCACAACACGAGGCTTTCGATGCAGCACGGACGGTCCAATGACTAGCATCTTGTCCCGTCACGTGGCAAATTCACAGCATGAACGAGAAATGTGTCGCCGATTATTTCGTCAGTGCAGACGTAGCCAGCCAGCGAGACCCCCTCACTCGATCGTAGTCCTCCCACAACTGTGGGCTCCTCTGCTTGCTTGGACGGGCAGTCAGTTGTTGTTGTTTTAGGACGTGACCCTATTATTGCCGGTCTTGAGTGCAAAAGCATATATAGGAAAAGGTCACAGGGGGCAATCACATACTGCGGGAAAATCATCCTTATCCCTCCATATTAACCAAGCACCACCTCCCCCCACTATGGTGACGAGTTACACTTAAGCTTACCAGTTCCTTACTCAATTTAATGAGAGTCTCCTTACACGTCCCACGCGAGCAAGCAACTCTCTAAAAATCCACCTTTCCGAGAAGTTCCCCCCAGTCTGCCCGACAACATAATATTATGACACAAGGATCCAACATTGAACTATGAGAAACTCAGCAATTCATGTCGTACGCCACGCAAACAAAGTGATCATTGATTTTAAAGTATTAAAAGTGCAGAATAATTTTAAATTATCATCGTTATGAACCATAGTTTGCAAGAACTTCTGAGACAATGAAATGCAAACTTCATGTAGACAAACACAAAAATGTGCATAGAAGACGGTTAACCCGGACAGACACGTAGGACAGATCTGTTTCAGTGTGTGTGCAATGAATAAAATCACAAAAATAACTGCATGAGTAATTTGTGTAATTAATTTCTTTTATTAATGCTCTATCGATTTTTGTTTATTTGTCTCAGCGACCTCAGGGCCTTTGTGCATTCATCGAAGTAATATATGTTCGATGGAAACATTTAATCAACTCGACTTGAAAATATCAAATTCTGGCAGCTTAGTTATAATTGGACGCTTCCACTTTCACAACGGAATGGAGGAAGCTATTAATTTTGTTGTAAAAGGGATATACATTATGTCCAGTGTGTTTCATAGAAAAAAGGCAGAAAACTTAGACGTGCCTGAATAATGATAAACGAAAGGCGCACCTGGTAGAGCCATACCTCCGCGCACGCAATGCCTGATCCACAGAACATATCAGGCCCATACATTTTTGAGATTATCGTGCGATTACATCTTAATGGCCCTAATCTCTCAATGTGTGAAAAATCACTTACCAAATTAAATAAATTATCGTATCCAGGATTCGGCATTCAGATTCTTCACCAAAATCGAATCAACTCCTTCCTCGTTTCACACCCCAACGCTGTTCCACCAAGTTCGTCTGAACCGTCACAACTTTTTGAGATATCGTGCTATATATCGGTTAAGGCCCAATCTCCAAATGTGAAGATTCACCTAAAAGATGATCAGATCCGGATCCGAGATTCGAATCTTCACAAGAATCGAAATCACTCTTCCTTGCACACACCCAACGTGTCACCAAGTTTCGTCTAATCGTCCCACAACTTTGAGGATATCTGTGCGATATATCGTAGCCTCCATATTACGTTTGCCCAATCCTCAATGGTGATGATTCAACTCTGAAAAAGTTCAAATCCGGATCGGACGAATTTCACAAACGAATCAATTCTTCCTTGTCACACACCAATGTGTCCACAATTATTCGTCTGAATCCGTCAGAAACGTTTTGAGATATCGTGCGAAATATCAGTTAGCCTGCCAGGTCATCTCAGATTGATACAGATGCACATAAAAAATATCAGATCGGGAGGATCGCGGATTCGAATCTTCACAAAGTCGAATTCATTCTCCTGTCCACTACTACACGTAGCACGTCCAACCAAAGTTTCATCGAATCCTCGGTCACAACTTTTTGAGATATCGTGCGATAATATCGGTTTAGCCCAATCTCTCAATGATGAAGATTGCAGCAAGCGAAAAAAAAATGATCAGATCCGGATCCGGATTTGAATCTTCACCAAAATCGAATCAATTCTCCTTGTCACACACACAACGTGTCACCAAGTTTCCTCTGAACCGTCCCGCAACTTTTTGAGATGATGCAATATATCGTTTTAGGCCCAATCTCTCAATGGTGAAGATTACGTCTAAAAAAATATCAGATCCGGATGCGGATTCGAATCTTCACCAAAATCGAATCCTTCTTCTTGTCACACACCCAACGTGTGCACACAAGTTTATCTGAATCCGTCCCAACACTTTTTGAGATATCTGTGCGATATATGCGGTTTAGCCCAATCTCTCAATGGTGAAGATTCACCTAAAAAAATTATCAGATCCGGATCCGGATTCGAATCTTCACCAAAATCGATCACTACTTCCTTGTCACACACCCAACGTGTGCACCAAGTTTCATCTGAATCCGTCCCCAACTTTTGAGTATATGCGTGCGATATATCGGTTTAGCCAATCTCTCATGATATATCGGTTTTGGCCCAATCTCTCAATGGTGAAGATTAACTAAAAAAATGATCAGATCCGGATCCGGATTCGAATCTCACCAAAATCGAATCAATTCTTCCGTGTCACACCACCACGTGTCCACACAAGTTTCGTCTGAATCCGTCACAACTTTTTGAATATCGTGCGATATATCGGTTTAGGCCAATCTCTCAATGGTGATGATTCACTAAAAAAATTATCAGATACCGGATCCGGATTCGAATCTTCACCAAAGTCGAATCAATTCTTCCTTCGTCACACACCCAACGTGTCCAACCAGAAGTTTCTATCTGAATCCGTCCAAACTTTTTGAGATATCGTGCGATATATCGGTTTGGCCCAATCTCTCAATTATATCGATTTAGCCCAATCTCTCAATGGTGAGATTAACCTAAAAAAAATTACAGATCCGGATCCGGATTCGAATCTTCACCAAAATCGAATCAATTCTTCCTTGTCACACACCCAAAGCGTGTCCACCAAGTTTCCTCTGAACGATCCACAACTTTTTGAGATATCGTGCGATATATCGGTTAGCCCCAATCTCTCAATGGTGAGATTCACTAAAAAATTTCAGATCCGGATCCGGATGCGAATCTTCACACAAAATCGAATCAATTCTTCCTTGTCACACACCTACGTGTCCACCAAGGTTTCGTCTGAATCCGTCCACAACTTTTTGAGATATCGTGGGCGATATATCGGTTTAGCCAATCTCTCAAGGCTAAGCAATTGTAAGTGGTTCCAAAAGCGCATGTAAGTTGTTGAAACGGTTTCAAAAATGTCAAAAAATGAGGTTTGTCCATTGCCTTCTCACGATATTTTCCTGGAAAGTGTAAGTCTAACTGAGATTCAGAACAAAAACCGTATAGCTTCATACATTATAAACCGAAAATGATACTTTGAAGAGGGTTACCTATTCTGATGGTTTGCGAGTTTTCAATGAAATTACCTAATTTTTCTGTTTTTCTTTTTGACAAAAATAAATGAAGGTCTAGTATGTAACTTATTCTAGCAACTAAATGTAATAATCAAATACCATTTCTGGATTATTAAGAAATAATACATACCTATTTTTCATTACAAGCTCTATCAGTGACTATCAGATGCTGAAAACACTAAAAGAGAGAAGATTTATCGAACAAATTCTGGGAAGTAAATTTTCAATTCAATCAATTCTGGAGTAACAAAAGCTCTCTAATTCTCCCAAAACTGTTTTAACTGCCTTCTAGAATTAATAAAAATTTTTTTAAATACTGGAAAAATATTTAAATTTTTTTAAAGAAAATAATTTTTAATGTAAAATTCAAAAAAGTGTGAGTGCAATCGGCAAAAATGCAAAATTACTTAACCAAGCCATGCATGTTTTCATATTTTTATATACTATTATATCTTATCACGCTGCCATTGTAAATAAAATTTTAGTGAAATAAGTCTGTGCACAGAAGAATAAAAAGATTTTTTTTTAAAGTGACGTGCAGTCGACATTGGCGTTGGAAAGTCGTGTCAAGCCGCTGTAATTTAAGTTTCACCCGGATCATCTCAATTTTTTTACATTGATTATTGTAATAAGTTGAATAACTTAAGACACGTAAATATGAGTTATTGAAAAACTAGTCATTTTGTCGGGCGATTCAGGCCCAGCTCGAAAGACAATAAAAACAAAGAAAAATTAAAAAAAATGCCCAGAATGTCATAATCATGCGAATCCACACTGACCACACAATTGCTGATTTTTCAGACGGTGGTTGACAACCTTTTATTAGATGAGAAATTTCATATAGGAATTTTTATATGTTGTAATTTTTTGCAGGTCTAATATGTGTCATTTATTTTAAGATGAAACACGGAAAAAAGCCAATACTGGGATGTATTCAATAAAAATCCTGCTAGATTCAGTCATATACATCAAGACCATGAACCGATATATGTTAAGTCCATATGGAAACACTGTCTGTCAAATAACAAAATTTACATGACCAGTAGTAGTTTCTTTGTGACTTTCAAAATTGCCACTCAAGTCAGGATCATGCCCTAAAATATGGGTGGTAACGACTACATGCGCTTCAGCTCAATGTGAAGATTAACCTAAAAAAATTATCAGATCCGGATCCGGATTCGAATCTTCACCAATCGAATCCAATTCTTCCTTGTCACAACACCCAATGTGTCCACCAAGTTTCGATCTGAATCCGTCAACAACTTTTTGAGATATCTGCGATATATCGGTTCAGCCAATCTCAATGGTAAGATTCACCAAAAAATGATCAGATCCGGGATCCGGATCGAATCTTCACCAAATCGAATCACTCTTCTTGTCTCACACCAACGTGTCCACCCAAGTTTCAATCTGAATCGTCCACAACTTTTTAGATATCGTGGAATATATCGGTTTTAGCCCAATCTCTAATGAATATCGGTTTAGCCCAAATCTCTCATTGATATATCGGTTTAGCCCAATCTCTCCAATGTGAAGATTAACCTAAAAAATTATCAGATCCGGATCCGGATTCGATCTTCACCAAAATCGAATCAATTCTTCCTTCGTCAAACACCAACGTGTCCACCAGTTTCGTCTGAATCCGTCCACAATTTTTGAGATATCGTGCGATATATCGGTTTAGGCCCATCTCTCAATGTGATGATTCACCTAAAAATAATTATCAGATCGGATCCGGGATTCGAATCTTACACCAAATCGAATCATTCTCCTTGTCACACACCCAACGTGTCCACCAAGTTCATCTGTGAAACCGTCCACAACTTTTATTTGAGATATCGTTAGCGATATATCGTTGTGCCCAATCTTCAATGATATATCGGTTTTGCCCAATCTCTCAATGGGAAGATTAACCTTAAAAAAAAATTATTCAGATCCCGGATCCGGATTTGATCTTCACCAAAATCGAATAATTCTTCTTGTCACACACCCAACGTGTTCCACCAAGTTTCCTCTGAATCCGTCCACAACTTTTTTGAGATATCGGTGCCATATATCGGTTGCAGCCAATCTCTCAATGGTGAAATTCATCTAAAAAAAATATCAGATCCGGATTCCGGAGGATCTCACCAAAATCGAAATCACAATTCTTCCTTTCACACAACCAAACGTGTCCACCAATTCGTCTGAATCCGTCTCCAACCTTTTTGAGATATCGCGTGCCGATATATCGTTTTTGACCCGATCTCTCAATGGTGAAGATTCACCAAAACAGTGAAATCTTCAATTACAGCGGGCGATTGTGTGATGAAGCAAATGAGTACACTAATGTTTATTAAAATATGGCAATTTATGCTTTTCGTTGAAAAAAAACAATTAAAAAGCGATACTTTAAATTGAAATGTAAAAATCTTGTATTATGTGATAAGCACCTTAATTATATAACAGAAGAATAAAATTATCAGATCGGTTCGAATCTTCACAAATCGATCGAATTCTTACCTTGTCACACACGCAACGTGTCCACCAAGTTCGTCTGAATCCGTCCACAACTTTTTGAGTATCGTGCCGATATATCGTTTAGCCAATCTCTCAAGGCTGAAGCACATGTAAGTGGTTCCAAGAAAGCGCTTGTAAGTGTTGAACTCTGTTTCAAAAATGTCAAAAAATGAGTTTGTTCCATTGTTCTCACGATTATTTCCTGAAAGGTTAAGTCTAAACTGAGTTCAGAACAAAAAACCGTTAGCTTCATTACATATATATATATAGTATAACCGAAATATGATACTTGAAGAAGGGGTACCTATTCTGATGGTTTGCCGAGCCAAGATACTAATTTTCTTTTTTGGCAAAAAAAATGAAGGTCATAGTATGTAACTTTTCCAGCAAACTAATGTAATAATCCAAAAACCAATTCTGGATATTAGAAATAAACATACCTATTTTTTTATTAACTGCTCGATCAGCTGGACTGTCAGATGCTGAAAAGCACTAAAAGAGAGAAGATTTACGAAAAAATTCTTGGACGTTAAATTTTCAATTCAATCAATTCTGGTGAGCTAACAAAATCTCTCTAAATTCTCCAAAACTGTTTAACTGCCTTCTTAAATAAATAAAAAAAGTTTTTAAATACCTGGAAAATATTTAACATTTTTTTAAAAGAAAATTGTTATTTTAATCAATTCAAAAAAAAAAGAATGTGACGTTGCAGTGCGGACAAAAATGCAAAATTACTCTAAACCAAAGCCATGCATGTTTCCAATTTTTTTTATACGATTATCATCTATATCACTGTGCCCCATTTTAAATTAATTTTAGTTGAAAATAATCTGATGCACAGAAGAATAAAATATTTTTTTTTTAACGTACGTGCAGTCGGACATTTGTGGAAAGTTCGGTCAAGCCGCTGTAATAGTATCACCGGACATCTCATTTTTTTACATTGATTATTGGTAATAAGTTGAATAAATTTAGACATATAAATATGAGTTATTGATAAACTAGTCATTTGTTGGGATTTCAGAGTTCCTAGGCCTTCTAAAAGGGCAATAAACAAGAAAAAATAAAAAATATGTCAGAATGTTGCAGTATATCATGCGAATCCCAACCACTGACCGACACAAATGCTGATTTTCTCAGACGGTGGTGGTGAAACCTTTTGATGAGATGAGAAATTTCAATTTAGATTTTTTATATGTTGTATTTTGCATGGTCTAATATGATGTCATATTTTAAGGTGAAAACAAGAAAAAAGCATAATGGGCATGTATATTCAATAAAAATCCTGTAGATTCAGCATATACATCATAGACCCATGAACCGATACATTTTAAGGTCCTATGAACACTGTCTGTGCAATGAACCAAATTTCATGACCAGTAGTAGTCTTTGTGACTTTCAAAAATGCCACTCAATCAGGACATGCCCTAAAATAGGGGTGGTAACGACTTACATGCGCTTAGCCTCAATGGTGAAGATTCACCTTAAAAAAAATTATCAAATCCGGATCCGATTCGAATCTTCACCAAAATCGAATCAATTCTTCTCCTTGTCACACACCCAACGTGTCCACCAAGTTTCGTCTGAATCCGTCCACAACTTTTTGAGATATCGTGCGATATATCGGTTTCGCCCAATCTCTCAATGTAAAATAATTCACAAAAAAATGATCAGATCCGGATCCGGATTCGAATCTTCAACAAAGTCGAATCAATTATTCCTCGTCACACCACACACAACGGTCTCCACAAGTTTCGTCTGTAATCCGTCAACAACTTTTGAGATATCGTGCGATATATCAGTTTAGACCAATCTCTCATTGTAAAATCACCCAAAAAATATGATCAGATCCGGATCCGGATTCGAATCTTCACAAAGTCGAATCAATTATCCTCGTCACACACACGTGCCACCAAGTTTCATCTGAATCCGTCACGACTTTTTGAGAATCGTGCGATAATCGGTTCGCCCATTCTTCAATGATATATCGTTTAGCCCAATCTCTAATGGTGAAGATTCACCTAAAAAATTATCAGGACCGGATCCGGATTCGAATCTTCACCAAAATCGAATCAATTCTACCTTGTCAACACACCCATGTGTCCACCAAGTTTCGTCTCTGAATCCGTCCGCAACTTTTTGAGATATCGTGCGATTATATAGGTTTAGCCATCTCCAACGCTAAGCACATGTAAGTGTTCCAAAACGATGTAAGTGGTTGAACGTTTCAAAAATGTCAAAAAATGAGTTTGTCCATTGCGTTTCTCACGCATATTTTCCTGAAAGTGTAAGTCTGAGTTCAGAACAAAAAAACCGTATAGCTTCATTACAATTATTATATATATATATATATATAATATATATATATATATATATATATATACCGAATATGATACTGAAGTAAGGGGTACCATGTCTGATGGTGTTGCGATATTTCAATGAAATTACCTATTTTCTTTTTTGGCAAATTAAATGAAGGGTCAAGTATAGTGTACTTTTCTAGCAATTAATGGAATAATCAAAATACCAATTTTCTGGATTGTAAGAAATAATACATCCTATTTTTCTTACTGCTCTTTCAGTGGCTGTCAGATGCTGAAAAAGCCCACTAAAAGTGAGAAGATTTATCGAACAAATCTCTGGAGTAAATTTTTAATTCAATAATTCTGGAGTAACAAAAAGCTCCTAAATTCTACAAAAACTGTTTTAACTGCCTTCTAAATTAATAAAATATTTTTTAATACTGGAAAAATATTTTATTTTTTTTTAAAGAAAATAATTTTTTAATCAAATTCAAAAAAGTGTGACGGCAGTCGGACAAAAAATTGCAAAATTACTCTAAGCCAAAGCCAGCGATGCTTTCATATTTTTTTTATACTATTACATCTATGTCACTTGTGCCCATTGTAAATAAATTTTAGTGAAATAATCTGATGCAAAGACAGAATAAATAATTTTCTTTTTAAACGTGACGTGGCAGTCGGACATTTGTGCGAAAAAAAAAGGTCGGTCAAGCGCTGTAGTGTAATTAAGTAACACCCGGATCATCTCATTTTTTTACATGATTATATTTCGTAATAAGTTGAATTAAATTAGACACGTAAATATGAGTTATTGAAAAACTATCATTTTTAGGGCATTTCATTAGTCCCAGCTCTAAAGGGCAATTAAAACAAGAAAAAATTAAAAAATATGCCAGAATGTGCATATATCATGCGAAATCCACCACTGGACCGACACAATTGCTGATTTTTCTCAGACGGTGGGTGACACCTTTTGATTAGATGAGAAATTTCATATAGAATTTTATATGTTGTATTTTGCATGGTCTAATATGTGTCATATTTTAAGATGAAACACGAAAAAAGGCCAATACTGGGCAGTATATTCAATAAAAATCCTGTAGATTCAGTCATATACATCATAGACCCATGAACCGTATATATTTTAAGGTCCTATGGAACACTATCTGTGCAAGTAACCAAATTCATGACCAGTAGTAGTCTTTGTGACTTTCAAAAATGCACTCAAGTCAGGACATGCCCTAAAATAGGGGTGGTAACCACTTACATGTGCGTTAGCCTCAAATGGTGAAGATTCACAAAAAAATTATCAGATCCGGATCCGGATTCGAATCTTCACAAAATCGAATCACTTCTTCCTTGTCACACACCCAACGTGTCGACCAAGTTTCATCTAAATCCGTCCACAACTTTTTGAGATATCGTTGCGTAATATCGGTTTAGCCCAATCTCTCAATGGTGAAGATTCAACTAAGAAAATTATCAGATCCGGATCCGGATTCGAATCTTCCCCAAAGTCGAATCAATCTTCCTTGTTCACACACCCAACGTGTCGACCAAGTTTCATCTAAATCCGTCGCCAACTTTTTGAGATATTGTGCGATATATCGGTTCAGCCCAATCTCTCAATGCGTGAAGATTCACTATAAAAATTATCGATCCGGATCCGGATTCGAATCTTCACCAAAATCGAATCAATTCTCCTTGTCACACACCCAACGTGTCCACCAAGTTCTCTGAATCCGTCCACAAACTTTTTTGAGATATCGTGCGAATTATCGGTTTAGCCCAATCTCTCAATGGTGAAGATTCACCTAAAAAAATTATCAGATCCGGATCGATTGAATCTTCACCAAAATCGAATCAATTCTTCATTGTCACACACACCAACGTGTCCACCAAGTTTCGTCTGAATCCGTCCACAACTTTTAGATATCGTGCGATTATCGGTTTCACCAATTCTCAATGGTGAAGATTCACAAAAAAAATTATCAGCCGATCCGATTCGAATCTTCACCAAAGTCGAATCAATTCTCCTGTCACACACCCAACGTGTCACCATGTTTCATCTGAATCCGTCCACAACTTTTTCAGATATCGTGCGCATATATCGGTTAGGCCCAATCTCTCAATGGTGAAGATTCAACTAAAAAAATTATAAGATCTGATTCGATCTTCACCAAAATCAATCAGTTCTCCGTCACACACCCAACGTGTCTACCAAGTTTCCCTGAATCCATCCACAACTTTTTGAGATATCGTGCTATATATCGTTTTTGACCTGATTCCCTCAAATGGTGAAGAATCACTTAAAAAATTATTGTAGCCGGATCCGGATTCGATTCTGCACCACAAATCTAATCAGTTCGTCCTTGTCACACACCAACGTGTCCCACAAAATTTCATCGAATCCAGAGCAACTTTATGAGATATCCTGCACACAAACAACAAACAAACAAAAACGTCATGTCTTCATGACCATAGTAGTCTTGTGACTTCAAAAATGCCACTCAATCAGGTATCCCAAAATAGCGGTGGTAAATTTGCATTTGCACGAGACTCGCAAGATCCATAAAACAAATTTGACCTCAAAAAAATGCGTGTTGAATTCAATGACCAAATATGCAAAACTCCTCTTCAAATTTCAAGTCAATCGGATGGATTGAGGATTTCCGACAATACCACCTTAGTTGATGACCGTGGCCTATATGACCATTTGGTCGATGTTGACCTCAAAAAATAATTGCGCTGGTTGAATTCGCGTGACCTGAAATATAAACTCCTCTTCAAATTTCATGGCAAATCCGCGATGAAATTGAGGATTTTGGAAATCTCACCTAAGTTGTGACCTTTGGCTTATGTTGACCTTTTAACCTCAAAAACAACAGGCTTCTTCCTTATGACAAACTCTACCATGTGGTGAACGTTCGTCAAGTTCGCTTTAAAATTGTGACCTGGAGGTGACAAACAGACAGACAGGCAGACAGACAGAAAGGGGTAAAAACATAATCTCCTTCCACCTTCGGTGGCGGAGGAAACAAAAATTCATATCTTCTTCAAAAGGAGGTTAAAACCCCCTCCTTACAAATTGAACGATCCCATGTTGTTTTGTCTGCCTTAAACTGGGTCACATGTGGTGGATAGGTCTTCATGGGAAAACATGAATGCCCAAAATGTCTACCGGCTAAAGTGGTGGTCACATCTTGGCGACGTTGAAATGGTCTTTCCCACAGACTTTGTAACCGATGTCCCATACGTAACGGTATTGTCCCATACGTTACATTTAAAAATTACTTGTGAACTAATCATCCACATATTTTAACCTTGAAATACAGGATGGATGACCAACACATGATGGATTAGAACTTCGAGAAAATGGCGTTAAATTTTTTCAGCTTTCAGTGACCTTTAAAAAATCCATGTGGAATTGTTTTGTATGGGACATCGCTTATTAAGAACAGGCCTCATTTGCATAATTAATGAAGTGGAAAAAATTTTTTTTCCTAATGTTAATTAAAAGCGCACGGTAGTAGAGTAGTCACGTCCATGTAAAAAAATCGTTCTAAAGTTTGGTCGAATTCACTACGTCACCATTTCAAAGTGTCCCATACGTAACACCTAATTTGCATAAATGTAAATTAGTTTAGTGATGTCACCACCTTAAACCTATGACTTTGCCATTTTTCTTTCAAAGATGAATAAAATTTCACATTGAGACATGAAAATCTCATTGAAATTCGAGCTGCGGCATGAATATGAAATTCTACCATCTCAGGGGACCGCCTCTTGGACTTTCCCTTATTTTGAGGGTATACCTGCTTTCGGATGCGGTCTTGAACCAGGTCCATGATCTTTGGTCCAATGGTGCAGTGGCCCATTGCGTAGTTTTGGTGCTGGCTGCGTCCTCCTTGCCCGAAATAAGTTGCTCGGGGTGTAAAAGTTGTCGATAAGTACCGGCACGCACTTCATATGGAGAACGGCACAACCTCAACGTCAGGATGAAGGTAGATGAGCTCACAATCTGGAAGTTCAGAAAGAGGAGAGAAATGGGAAAGAAGAGGAGAAGGAAGAAGAAACTCCAGATGAGATAATATAAGACTGCGCCTCGAGGTAAATCCACAACATGATTGGTCGCAGCGGATCACGTGCCGCCGAGGTTAAGACGTGCACCCTCGAGGTAAATCACCGATACATGATTGGTCCAGCGCGATACGTCGGCCGAGTATAAGACGGACAACCTCTGAGGTAAATCACCAAATGATTGGTCCAGCGCGAATCACTGTGCCGGCCGAGTATTGGCGACGTTCAGCGTCGTGCGAACCGTGAAAACAACAACACATTGAGAGGAGACTTCCTCAACTGAACACCAAAGCCAGCAAAACGCAATGCGACATGATCAAGTCTGAGTCGTTCGTTGAACAAAGAAACCAAAGACGTGAAAACCCCGTAAATGGGCAGAAAACGCCATAAATCAAACAGAGCGACCGGCGGGTACTTTTACATTTGCTACTAAGTTTACTCGGAAATTCGTTTTAGTAATTAAAAAAAAAAACCTGGTGTTACCTCAAGTTTTAAGTAGTTTAACAAACGGGTGTAAATTAATAAAACGTTAATCATTATTTTTCACTCCGTGTAACTCCGTAACGTCACTAATATCCAAGCCCCGAAACCGATATTTCCACATGAGAAAGAAGAAGAACCGTTAATTGGAAGGAAAGGCTTGTGTTTCGTGCTTTGTTGAGAGTTTCCTTTGATCCACTCAACATGGTGAGTTCGGAACCCTCGGTTTAATGAATTTGACTTGTTTGAGGTCGTCACACCGAACGCCGCAAGACCGACGTGTTCCTCCATTCCCAAGGCACGTAGGCCTTTGGTCTCGATAGTCGCTGTTTTACGAAGTAGGCCTTTGGTCTCGATAGTCGTTGTTTTACGAGTAGCCCCTTTGTCTCGGATAGTCGTGTTTTACGAGTAGGCCTTTGGTCTCGGATAGTCGTTGTTTTACGAGTAGGCCTTTGGTCTCGGATAGTCGCTGTTTTTAACAATCCCTCGGTTCGTTATAAAACACTGTGATTATTAAATATTTTTTTTCCCTCGAAGGTTACTTCTCCCACATCGACAAATTTTTAAACGATCATACCAAGCATTATTTATTATCTTCATGCTGACCAACATGTGCTCGAGATTACGAGCAACACGTGATGTTTGTTGACAATGAGCATTGAAGCGATGGGATTTTCGTTGTTTTTTTGGGCGGGAAACCAGACCTGGACTTTTAAAAAAAATTTTGGTGATTCAGGATTCAGAGACTTTTCACGACATTAATTTATTTAGAAGTGACACTTTTTCTCAATGGTCACCGTTTTAAATCACCTTTTCGTATGCGATGAGAACACCTGGGACAGGTGGTTGATCTCGCACTTTTGGACTTTTCAACGAAGTTTAAATGAGAATCACGAACTCGACACGAGCGACGGATACGAGTTCACGAGAGCTTCGTTCAATGACGTCCTATTAGGAGGTTGAATCAGTCAGGCAATCGTCCTCTACGGGTTCAGGAGGCCCGCAGACTGAGCTTGCAGACACTGAATGTAAGTGTAAGTTTTCCCCGCGACGTCGTGTTCTCATCCAACCTGAAAAACGCCCGAGAGGTTTCCGTTACTTGCCGTCAAATATCCAGACCAATCCGATAACAAGGCGTTGAAAGGCAAACTGACACGCCGAATCTGAACCGACGCTGGTATCTCCGAAGAACTGGGGGCCGGAAACCGCACAGTTACTTCGGCCAACACAGGGGAACTCTTCGGGAGACAACACAATGGCAGAGAGAAAACTTTCAAACAACTTTTCCTCGGATTGTCTGCTCCGAGCAGCGCCAGCTCCATCCTCGCGTCTCCAGGCAAATCGATGGATGTCGAGTAACTCGTCAACATGGCCGACAAGGTCCCACCAGATCGGGACATTGCCGCAAAGTCAGAAGTGGGGCAACACCAGCTCCAACCGCCGCAGAACGTTCACAACGTCTGCAGCAGCCGTAGACCAAGTGACAAGCTCAGGTGCAGCGCTATCACCCGTTTCACTGAAGGAGAAGAAGGCTGAACACTGGACCCAAGGCGCTTGTTGCGAACTGGCAGAGAAGGGAACCCAGTTCTGCACCGGATATGAGGCAGCTTCCCAGGTGTGCTTCGCCGCGTGTCCTCGGCTTTCTGGCAGCAAGCGTGGGGACACCGACTCGACGGTCATGAGAACACAGACACAACCCCGAAGGAGAACAGGGACCTCATAACCACAAATTTATGTTTTATGCTTATATTTGCACAGGATTAATTATATAATCAAAGGAGGTATTTTACACACTGGGACTACAGGAATGTAGTGAGGGCTCATCTCCGAATGTTGTTCATTTTTGTCACGCACGTCTCAGAAGGTCAGACTACGGCAGAGAGAACAACACCCTTTCTGTGTTTTGTCCTGTCTGTGTGCAGGAGTACTCAGAAAGTTGTGGACGATCCGGATTGAAGTTTTGTGGACACGTTCAATGTGCGACGAGGACGAGCGGATTTGATTTCGGTGAAAATGCAATCCGGATCACGGGACGAGAATTTTTTCAGTGATTCTTCACCGTTGAGAGATGGGGTTTGAAAAGGATATTTCAAAAATGTATTCGGCCAGATATGTCTCGTGGATGGGCAATTAACGGGCGGAGGTAGCCCGTACGGGTGCCCATCATTTATAACAGTAATCGACCACGGGGAGGTAATGACAATTATAATGCATAAAAAACACCTTTCCTCATTACGACATGTGTGCTGCAGAAAACGCAGGAATGATCGATGAATTCTTAATTATCTAACTTAAAGGCCTTCAATCATCACCGAAAAACAGCCAGAGAGGAGGAAAAGACAAGAAATACCCGGCCGTGTCGGCGTGACAGCTGAACCGATGCAGGGTGGCAGGCGCAGGTGTGTAACCTTCGCAGCTCCCTATGGAGAGGGGAAGAGGAGGAGAGAGGTGCGGCTGGTTGTGTTTGGGTGTTGGTGTGTGGGCGCTGGTGCTTAGAAACTAGTGTGTGGGTGGTGTGGTGGAAGTTGTATGTAGATAGATAATTTTCTTGTGTTTTGCGAACAGTGGTTAAACCACTAGGATCACCGGTGGTATCGCGTGTGTCCCACAGCGCGAGTGCATCTCCATCCACATCGGCAGGCGTGTGACAGATCGACAATTCGTGCTGGAGCTCATTGTCTGGAGCATGGGATCCAGCTGATGGACAAATGCCAAGTGACAAGACATCGGGGTGGTGACACTCTTTCGACACCTTCTTTTACGAGACGCGGTGCTGGGAAGCACGTTCCTAGGCATCTTCGTCGATCTGGAACCCACCGTGATCGGTGAGCAAACTGCGATAAGTTTTCCTTCCTTCTCCTCTTCTTTCCTTCTCTCCTCTTTCTGAACTTCAGATTGTGAGGTCATTTACCTTCATCCTGACATTGAGGTTGTGCCGTTCTCCAGATGAAGTGCGTGCGGTACTTATCGACAAACTTTTCCACCCCGAGCAACTTATTTCGGCAAGGAGGACGCAGCCACAACTAGCATGGGGCCACTGCACCATTGGACGCAAAGATCATGGACCTGTTCAAGACCGCATCCGTAAGCAGGTATATACCTCAAAATAAGGGCAAGTCCAAGAGGATGTCCCTGAGATGGTAGAATTTCATATTCATGCCAAGCTCGAATTTCAATGAGATTTTCATGTCTCAATGTGAAATTTATTCATCTTTGAAAGAAAAATGGCAAAGTCATAGGTTTAAGGTGTGACATCACTAAACGAATTTACATTTATGCAAATTAGGTGTTACGTATGGGACACTTTGAAATGGTGCTGATGAATTCAACCAACTTAGAACGATTTTTTTTACATGGACGTGACTACTTCTACGACCGTGCGCTTTAATTAACAGAGAAAAAAAAATTGTTCACTTCATTAATTATCAAATGAGCCTGTTCTTAATAAGCGATGTCCCATACAAACAATTCCACATGGATTTTTTAAAGTTACACTGAAAGCTCTGAAAAATTTAAAGCCATTTTCTCGAAGTTCTAATCCATCATGTGTTGGTCATCCATCCTGTATTTCAAGTTAAATCATGTGATGATTGTTCACAGAATTTAAGGTGTACGACGGGACAATACAGTTACGTATGGGACATCGCTTGCCAAAGTCTGTGGGAAAGACATTCCAACGTCGCCAAATTGACCACCACTTTGGCCGGTAGATCATTTTGGGCATTCATGTTTCCGCATGAAGACCTGTCCACCACATGTGACCCAGTTTAAGGCAACAAAACAACATGGGATGTTCCATTTGTAAGGAGGGGGTTTTAAAACCTCCTTTGAAGAAGATATGAGTTTTTGTTTCCTCCGCCACCGAAGTGGAAGGAGGTTATGTTTTTACCCCTTCTTTCTGTCTGTCTGTTTGTCGTCCGACAGGTCACAATTTTAAACGCGATCTTCACGAACGTTCACCACATGGTAGAGTTTGTCATAGAAGAAGCCTATGTTTTTGAGGTTAAAAGGTCAAAGGTCAACAAAGGCCAAAGGTCAACAACTTAGTGAATTTCCAAAATCCCAATTTTCATCCGATGCCATGAAATTTGAAGAGGATTTATATTATCAGTCACCGAATTCAACCAGCCAATTATTTTTGAGGTCAACATCGACAAATGTCAACATAGGCCCCACGGTCATCAACTAAGGTGGTATTTCGGAAATCCTCAATTTCCATCGAATTGATTGAAATTAAGAGGAGTTTGCATTTGGTCATTGAATTCACCACCAATTATTTTTGAGGTCAAATTTGTTTTATGGATCTTGCGAGTCTCGTGCTTCGCATGAGTCTCTTGTTTGTTTGTTTGTTTTGTGTGCAGGATATCTCATATAGTTGTCTATGGATTCGGATGAAATTTTGTAGACACGTTGGGTGTGTGACAAGGACGAACTGATTACATTTTGTAGTGAAAATTCGAATCCGGATCCGGCTACAATAATTTTTTAAGTGATTCTTCACCATTGAGAGATCAGGTTCAAAAACGATATATGCGCACGATATCTCAAAAGTTGTGGACGGATTCAGACGAAACTTGTGGACACGTTGGGTGTGTGACAGAGGAAGAATTGATTAGATTTTGGTGAAGATTCGAATTCGGATCGGATCTGATAATTTTTTTTCGTGTGAATCTCACCATTTGAGAGATTGGGCAAAAACCGATATAAGCACGATATCTAAAAAGTTGTTGACGATTCAAGCGAAACTTGGTGGACACGTTGGGTGTGTGACAGGAAGAACTGATTCGATTTTGGTGAAGATTCGAATCCGGATCGGACGACGAAATTTTTCAGTGAAATTTTTCCTTTTTCACCCAGTTGGAAAAAAAGAAGATGGGATTGAAAAAGGATATTTTCAAAATGTATTCGGCAGATATGTTCTCGCTGGTCAGGCATTAACGGGGCGAGGTATGCCTCTACCGAGTGCCTTCATTTATTACATAATGATCACGGGGAGGTAATACAATTATAATCATAAAAAACCTTTTCATTACCAACATGTGTGCTCATGAAACCAACGAATGAACGGATGATTCCTTAATTATCTAACTTAAAGGCCTTCAATCACAAGCGAAAAACAGACCAGAGAGGCGACAAGAAACAATCATCTCGAGCT
This sequence comes from Eptatretus atami, assembly GCA_035128595.1. Taxonomy (NCBI): domain Eukaryota; kingdom Metazoa; phylum Chordata; class Myxini; order Myxiniformes; family Myxinidae; genus Eptatretus; species Eptatretus atami. Next base: position 19,439 of record JAXMNL010001354.1, read on the forward strand.
GTGTCGGCGTGGACAGCTGGAACCGATGCAGGGTGGCAGCCCCCGTGTGTACATTCAGCAGCTCCTATGGAGGAGGAAGAGGAGGGAGAGGTGAGAGGTGTGGCCTGGTTGGTTTGGATTTGGTTTCACAATTAAGCTCTGTGGAATTGACACTTCTGCCCATTGTGCCGTGCTTTAAAGTCTCTGCCCCCACCACGCCGTGAGTACCACGTCCATCATCCTCACTCACATTGTCCAAAGGCCAGATGTTTTGGTGCTGCCGTACTGGTTGGGGATGGTGGGGGTCGCTTTTCCACCTAACTGTGGGCTGTTGCCGACACCAGACACTGAAAAGGACATAAAAGCCAGGTTTGTGAAGGTGACAACATGAATAAAGGCTTACAGGGATGGTGGTTTTTCAGACCCACAACACACACACCACAACACACAACACACACACACACAACACACACACACACACAACCACACACACACTCCCGAAGGGTGGATGTCGTCTATCTATTTCATATTCGATGCATTATCTAATCTCCATGAATAACTTTCACTGACAGGTTCAAGGAATCATTGCCGATAGTGAAGGGAGATTGAGACGGTAATACCATGAGGGTCTTTCACCAGAGGGTAGTTAATGCATAGAACGGGCTCCATGAAAAGCTTGTCACAGCAGAACCGGTCGATGTCCTCCTGTGTTGAACTTCCTTCAATCTTTCCTTGTTACCTCTGCAACGGTGGTGGACGGAGGTTAAGTTTTCACCCGTTTGTCTTGTGAGCACAACTCTGAAAAAAGTTTGGATGGATTTGAACGAAGCTTGGTGGACAGGTTTGGTGTGTGGAAAGGACGGAATTGATTCATTTTCACGATTCAAAAGATAAAGTACGTTTGCCATGACAATGGATTTGTGACTGGTTGTGTTTGGGTGTTGGTGTGTGGCGCTGGTGCTTAGAAACTGGTGTGTGGGTGGTGGTGGTGGAAGTTGTATGTAGATAGATAATTTTCTTGTGGTTTGCGACAGTGGTTAAACACTAGGATCACCAGTGGTGTCCGTGTGTCCCACAGCGCGATGCATCTCATCCACATCGGCCAGGCGGGTGTACAGATGGCAATTCGTGCTGGGAGCTCTATTGTCTGGAGCATGGGATCCATCCTGATGGCAAATGCCAAGTGACAAGACCATCGGGGGTGGCGACGACTCTTTCGACACCTTCTTTTAGGAGACCGGTGCTGGAAGCAGTTCCTCGGGCCATCTTCATCGATCTGGTTGCAAGCTTGTCGATA
>JAXMNL010001355.1:0-13823 GCA_035128595.1 Eptatretus atami
AATGAAGATAGCAACGATCTCAAAAGAGATAAGATAGAGGAGAAAGATTCAAGAGCTAAGAGAAACACGGATGAAAGATCAGAGAAGCGAGCTGAAAGACAGAGCAGAGAGCAGAGAGAAGAAGAAGGGAGGATAGCAGAACACAGAAGAAGCACGAACAGACGCAAGCCAAGGCCAGTAGTGACTTACACGATTCAAGCCGAGTGGGGATTCACTACGCAAGAGATCGCTGCAGACTAGAAGGAGATAGCCATGAGAGTACTGTAAACGATCAGTAGATCAGAGCAGAGATAAAAGAGGCAGAGAAGAAGAAAGAGAAGAAGAATGCATGGAGCTACGAGCAGGAGAAGAGAGAAGAAAAGAAAGGAGAAGAAGTAGAGAACTACGAAGTCACAGCGAAGTGATAGACAGACAGAATGAAGACAGATTCAAGCTCACCTTCAGACACGAGGAACGACGGTTGTCAACTGCGTACATCCGCCTCTGCCAAACCCTCAATGACAAGCGGGGTTCTGATGTGTAGGCAGACCCAGGAGAAACCCCACTGGCTTGAGATGAGGAGAGACAAAAGAAAGCCCGGACTGGAGTTTTTGCCAAAAACACACCTGCAACAACCAAAATCTTTCTGGGAGAATGTCCTGTGGAACAACGGTTGAGACGTAACTTTACGAGCTTTTTGGTGAACACACCATCTCTATGTTTCCAGGAAACAATGAATCTTCAAAAGAAAAAGCAACCTCCCTGACAGTCCAAACATGGAGGAGGTTTCAGTGATTTTTGGGCTTGGGCTGTGCTGCCTCTGGCGTACTGCGTACCTTGAGCTGCTCGTGCATCGACATCATGACATCAGGAGATTATCAGACGGAGGCATTTTGGTGCACAATGTTCAACCCAGTTCAGGGGGGGGAAACAGCTGGGCGTCTCCGTCGAAAGGGATCATGGAGGTCGTGTGCAGCAGGACAATGTCCCAAACACACTTCAAAAAGCCACCCAAGGAATGGTCCAACACAAAACCTGGACTGTCCTGAAGTGTGTGCAAGCATATGAGTTTCCAGATCATAAATCCCACTTGAACACCTGTGGGGAGATCTGAAAACAGTAGTTTGGAGAAAGTTACCCTCAAATCTGTGAGAGAACTTGGACGCAATTTGTACCAGAGCAAGAGTGAACAAGACACTACCAGTAGAAGAGGAGTAGGAAAGTCCTCCATTCATGGCTACAGGACAGCGCGTGACCTGCAGTGATTTTTTGTCCAAAGCGCCGTGACACCAAATAGTAGAGTCGAGGGTAGTTAATAATTTTTCTCAAGTTGCCGATTTCTTTATATTTGCCGAACCGATGATAAAGTCAGTCTCAATGCACCTGGACACGGCGCGTATTTGCACGTCAAAATCACTTGGGGGAGACGGACGAACAACAGTTTTCACACTTTCAATTAGTTTCGCGAACAACTGTCTGACCTCATGCCCCTAATACGCTGACCTTTAAATCATTGCTTGGTTCTACCCCCCACCGATACTCTACCCTCTTTCCAGCGTGGACCCTTCATCACATCGGGCAAGTCACTCACACTTTGCAGGTCTTGTGCATTGAGCGAAACCGCTACTGGTCTGTTTCCTTCTGCTAGTACCGCTATCGGAGCAAAACTGGACAACGCCATCCCCCTCTCCGCAATGTCGTGTTTGTGTCGGCAAATATGATTGCACCGACCACCATGTCCGGAGAAGCGTCTGTACAAGGGCCGTGGGTCGAAACTCGCACCTGCGGTGAGTGCTCCGTTACACGGTGCATTCTGCGGTGGAGTAACGAGGAGAGTATGAAGAATACTGGATGGAGGAACACAGGGCGGCCGCACTGTACAGGTACACCGTTCAGATGGCAGCGTGAGGAGGGTACGAAGGTCTAGGGACTCAGGGAAGTTTGTTAGTCATGTGGCTTGTTGAAACAATCGTGAAGTAATATATGAATTCCCTCACAAGATGAACTCCAATTGCAGAGGACGCCATTCAGCCTATCACAGCCTTTCATATCGTGTGCCATAACCTATTGGCTGTTTTCCCCGACTGGAAACGAACAACCGAGGTTTGGACACAGTGCGGTTAACCCGATGCTCTTCCAAACTCTAACCCCAACAGCATCGAAGGCCACCTCCACCTTTTTCTTTGATGACTCGACCACTGCCATAGCGTCCGTCATCCTTCTGGAAGGCAGGCACAGCATCTTCCCTTCCACACACCTTTGATAGAAACATGAGCTCGTCCAACACTTGGAATATGTCTTTTAATCCTGAAAAACTCTCTCTCTCTCTCTCTCTCTCTCTCTCTTCTCTCTCTCTCTTCTCTCTCTCTCTCTCTCTCTCTCTGTTCTCTCTCTCTCTCTCTCTCTCTGTCTCTTTCTTCTCTCTCTCTCTCTCTCTCCTCTCTCTCTCTCCTCTCCTCTGTCTCTCTCTCTCTCTTCTCTCTCTCTTCTCTCTCTCTCTCTCTCTCTCTCTCTCTCTCTTCTCTCTCTCTTCTCTCTCTCTCTCTCTCTCTCTTCTCTCTCTCTCTCTCTCTCTCTCTCTCTCTCTGTCTCTCTCTCTCTCTTTGTGTTCTCTTCTCTCTCTCTCTCTCTCTCTCTCTCTCTCTCTCTTCTCTCTCTCTCCTCTCTCTCTTCTTCTCTCTCTCTCTCTTCTCTCTCTCTCTCTCTCTCTCTCTCTCTCTCTCTCTCTCTCTCTCTCTCTCTCTCTCCTCTCTCTCTCTCTCTCTCTCTCTCTCTCCCTCTCCCTCTCTCTCTCTCTCTCTCTCTCTCTCTCTCTCTCTCTCTCTCTCTCTCTCTCTCTCTCTCTCTTCCTCTCTCTCTCCTAAGACCATTGGCGAATCCTTCCTCAAAAACACCTCTAAACCTCTTGAATCAGTCCTTCAACACAGGAGGTGGATTCCCAAAGACTCTCCGACCAGTGACAAGTTGGTGGACCCTCGATTTTTGCAATACAGGGTTGTCCACAAAGTCTTGCTTGGTTGGGTTGTAATGACATGTTAAAACCGGAACAAGATTTTGTGGACACCGTGTCAGTGCTACCATCTGAACTTCCTCCTTCTGCCGTCTGCAAGTTCCCCCAGGTCTCACACGTTCCTCAAGAAACCCTGGGGCTGCTCACCCTCCCCAGGTGTAGGTTGGTTGCCCGGTTGGAATTATTGGTCCCCACTCCATCAGAGCAAAGGGTTGTGCTTCTTCCGGAGTAATTCGAGCTTCCATTCGATCCTTCTCCACCGTTTGCTTCCTTCTTGTTCCCGGTCGATCCACCAGCCTTCAACTGTTCTTCCTGCTTTTGTGTGTTCAAAACTTGGTGGACAGGTTGGGTAGGTGACAAGAACAAGCCAATTCGATTTTGGTTCGGGTCCGAATCCAGAACCGGCCTCTCAGTGGGATACACAATGTAACCTGTTCTACCAAGTGCCGTTCTAGTTTCCGGTAAAATTAATCCAATTTCATCTCGAACGTGTTTCCCAACAAAGTGAACCTCAAAGGAAACGACTTTTCTTTCCTCTGTTTCCGTAAGCGGTCCATATGTGGTTAGTCCGTACACACCGCTCAATCGAAGGATTCATGATAAACTCTCAATCTCAAACCACAACCACTCACCGATGCACTCATGCGCATCATACACGGTCGCCCTCTTCCACGGTCGGTCTTGGTGGAAGTGTCCGCAGCGATCGCAGTCGAACCCCGCCGTGTGATGCTCGCAAACGCACACTCGATCCGTCGTCTCCAGACAAGCACCTCGAGGCTGTCCGTTGCATTTGCACCTGCCTTCCACCTGCACGAGGGACACAGAGCAGTGCTGTACTTGTGAGGGTGATCGACACATTCACACAACCTCCTTTTGTGCGTCTCTTGGAAAACACAGTGATTACATTATATATTTAACAACATTGATGTCGTCGGGTCCATTTCAGTTGCCCGGTCTGAGTCCGGGCAACTGCTCACCCTCCTCAGGTGTAGGTTGGTTGCCCGGTTGGAATCATTGGTCCCCACTCCATTAGAGCAAAGGTGTGCTTCTTCCGGAGTAATTCCAACTGTTCCGGAGTAAGAGTTGCGAGTCGTCTCCATACGACCGAAGCCGTCGACCGATTTGAAGACCCACGGCTGGATCACGTGTCCAAGAGTCACGACACCGAACTGATTGGGGCACCGAATCGGCCGAGCACTATGACCAAATGAAGCCCTAATACGTGACCCTTTTATGTGACACACCTTGTCCTAATTAGGCCGAGCAAGCTTGAGGCGAGTGGCACTGTCTTTATGTGCGGCTTGACTGATGCTGACAATTATCCTCAACAGGCTTTCCTTAATTACAAGAGGAACCAAGACAACCTGAATTCACGCAAGACCAGGTATATCTAAAAAAGAAATGATGGCATGGCGAAGGGAACATCAGGAAGCAATGCAAGCAAGGAAAAGAGCAATCGGAGAGTGCACACCCTACCAGGACTTGTTTTGTGCGGTGTTTGTGTGTTTGGTGTGGAGTCTGTGTACGTGTGGTTGTTGTAATTAATATAAGACATAATTAGAACTTGCCACTTTATAACTGCTGCACTGATGACCGGTACCGAGACGTCCCGCTTTGATCGGACACCTGACCCTGACCCGTACGTTTTTTTTTAATTATTATTTAATTGAATTTAGAATGGGATTAAAATAAAATAAATTCAAATCAAATGGAAGACAAAATAGGTACGAGTCCTGCGTAGGAGTCATCAGAAGGAACCCTGAACAAGGAAAAAAACAAAGATGACGTCATCAGGAGGAACCTGGAGAGGATTCACATTTCAACTACTACTCCTCTACCCGAAAAACCTTCGATCCCAAATTACCATGAGGCCTTAAGACCTTTAAGAACCCTTTAGACCCCTAATACCCTCTATCCCCCTTATAACCTGAAGACCCTTTAGAACCCTCAGACTCTTTAGAACCCAAAGACCCTGAAGACTCCAACGACCCCGTTATAACCATTATAACGATTTAGGCCCCAAAGATCCTTCAGATCCTGTTAGATCCTTTAGAACCCAAAGACCTACATACCAGGTTAGACCCCTTGGAACCCCTGGACTCCTTCTACCCTTTAAACTTCACACTTTTAACACCCTTTCGACACTTTGACATTCGACCCTTTTTAACGTTTTAAGACCTTTAGATCTTAATTGCTCCTTTTAGACCCCTTCGTCCTTTTAAGAGCCTTTGACCCAGTTAGACATTTTGACCTTTACACCATCTGACCTTCACAATTTTTGACCTTTCACACCGAGACCATTTAGACCTTACATCGACTATCAACGACCATTCATTGAGTACATCGTTCCATTTATTCACCGCACAAAACAACTCCTGGCGAGGGTCTGCAATCCCTGATTGCTCTTTTTAGGCGCGTCTCGCGTAGTGTAGCGAAACGCTGGCCTAAGAGAGCTCTCGTTGTTCTTCTTCTTGTTGTTGTTGTTCTTCTTCTTCTTCTGGTGAAGACAAAACCTTTAGGACTCGGCTTTTTTATATACAGGATCCGGATCTCCTTAAATACTAAACACCTGTACACATCCTCACATTGAGGGTGCCTTTTGGAGCGTCTATCATGAACTTTTAAATATATTCGGACATTTGCTTTAGTTTCGAAAAGTTCACGTTACTATTTAAAGATTATTCCATTTAATGTGTTGTAATTTCGTAAATACACGATTTTCTCGTCATGAACAGGAGCCTCCATGACGGGTCTCGCTATTGGCTCAATCGAGGCACGTGACGAAATATCGGAAGTTGTTGTTTTTTTTTTCTTTTCTTCCTCTTCTTGTTCTTGTTCTTCTGGTGAAGACAAAACCTTTAGGACACGGCTCTTGGACACATTTGTCCTTGTTGTAATTGTTGTGTTATAAATAAGTTATTATTGTCGACATTATAAAGGAGCCGCGTCTGTCTGTCATGTTATAACTTGAGAACCGATTGACGGATTTCATAAATCCAACTACCGTGGATTCAGGGAACTCCAGGAAGGTTTGTGACGGGAAAAAAAAATTATATTTGTAATTATTATTATTATTTTAATGGGTGCGTGGGCACACGAGGAGAATTTGCAAACGACAACTTGCGACGCCGGTTGTCCCCCACTCCCAGGAATCATTGACCTACTTGCCCTGTTGATGATCCTCATCACAGCGAAGGTTGTATTCCCGTCGGCGGGCGACGGCTCTTACATCTTCGTGATGACGAGCGCGTGGACGGAGAATCCGAAACCACCTGAAAGTCGGACACCGCAAAGAAACTCGACGAGAAGCCTCGATGAGTAGAACGGTCGGGGTCTCTCCGTCGGAAGACCACACGCAGTCGATGGCGGTGACCCAGTCGTGCAGGGCGGGACTCGACTCGAAGTGGGACGCCGAGGGTCTTCCACCGAGCGTGTAGAACTTGATGGACCCACCGAAGAGGAGTTCGTCGCCGGGACTCGAGCAGAGCACCTCGGTGTGGTTCCCGCGACTCACGGCGGTCTTGGTCGGACGTCCGTAAAGACCGTGGCAGTATCTCGAGTAGAACTGATAGGGCCGCCAGGTGTCGCCGAAGTCCGAGGATTTGTAGATGGCCGTGCCTTCGGGGTGTTGAGGGTAGATCCGAAGGTTCGTCGCCATGGCGACGATGAACAGGACCCTTATGGAGGTGATTTCGAACCTTTTCCCGAGTGATAGACGCACAGACACGTTGTTGTCGTCCTCTGCGGACTGCCACCAGGTGTCCGCGTACGGGTTGTGTACGTCGGTCAGAGAGGCCGCCGGGTGGGACAGCTTGGGGTCTTTGGCGTCGCACTCGGAGCACTCCATCGTCCTTTTATAATCGACATCGTCCCTTGTCGTTTTCGATCCCACGACGTCCTTGAGCCTCTTCAGGCGGCACAAGGTCTTGGAGGGACGGTCGCAGGTACTGCTGGCGGTCAGGGTCGACCGAACGCCACGTTCTCCAAGTCCGGAGCACAAAGGCGCGGGTTCCCGACATCGTCGTAGCACGAGGAACCGGCGCAGGTACCTCCTGGGGGTGGATCGACGTCGTGCAGCCCGAGCATCCCCGGTACGTGGTGAGCGAGCAACCCGGACGGCTCGACAAGCGCGCTCCCGACACCCACAACAACACAACAACAACAACACGGTCAGGGTCATGGTGCACGTGACGTGTGGGGACAACAAGCCGCACGGAATTATCATTCAAAAGGGGCAAAACTACTGAAGAGCCGCGACCGGGTCCACGGGCTCCCACTGAGGGAAGGTTCCATTCACGAGGAACAACCACCGGGGAAACGCGCTTCGATTAAAAAATGATTCCCTTCAGAACTTTCCACCCCCGTGATATCGTCGCCGTGTGCCCGCCTCTACGTGCCAGCCCGTCCCGTCACGTGCTCATCACGTGCACGTGCATCCGTCTGTTCTCACGAGGTTCATCACGTGCTCTCTTTGGAAACGCTGTTTGACACGTGTGTGGTTTAAATGTTGCACCCAGGTTTGGTGTGCGTGATTTACATAGTGTTGAATGGGCCATGGTGTGTGTCATTTACATGGTGTGTGTCATTTACATGGTGAGTGATGTTTACATGGTGTGTTTGTTTACATCGTGTGTGTCATTTACATGGTGAGTGTGTTTTACACGGTGTTGTGTGGATTACATGGTGGGTGTGATGTTTACATGGTGTGTTGTTTACATGGTGTGTGTATTTACATGGGAGTGATGTTTTACACGGTGTGTGTGGTTTAAACGGTTGCACCAGGTTTGGTGTGCGTGATTTACATAATGTGTGTTCATTTACATGGGATGTGTGTTTACATGGTGTGTAAGGTTTACATGGTGTGTAAGGTTTACATGGTGTGTAGGTTACATGGTGTGTAAGGTTTACATGGTGTGTAAGGTTTACATGGTGTGTAAGGTTTACATGGTGTGTAAGGTTTACATGGTGTGGTAAGGTTTACATGGTGTGTGATGTTTACATGGTGTGTGTGTTTACATTGTGTGTAAGGTTTACATGATGTGTGGTTTACATGGTGTGTGATGTTTACATGGTGTGTGATGTTTACATGGTTGTTGTGATGTTGTAAACATGGTGAGTGATGTTTAACATGGTGTGTGGGTTTTACATGTGTGTGGTTTACATGGTGTGTGATGTTTACATGGTGTGTGATGTTTACATGGTGTGTAAGGTTTACATGTGTTGTGTTTACATGGTGTGTAATGTTTACATGGATGTGATGTTTACATGGTGTGTGATGTTACATGGTGTGGTGATGTTTTACATGGTGTGTAAGGTTTACATGGTGTGTGGTTTACATGGTGTGTAATGTTTACATGGGTGTGATGTTTACATAGTGTGTTAAGGTTTACATGGTGTGTAATTTTACATGGAATGTGATGTTTACATGGGTGTGGTTTACATGGTGTGTAATGTTTACATGGGAGTGATGTTTACATGGTGTGTAAGGTTTAAATGGTGTGTGGGTTTACATGGTGTGTAATGTTACATGGATGTGATGTTTACATGGTGTGTAGAGGTTACATGGTGTGTGGTTTACATGGTGTGTGTAATGTTACATGGGATGTTGTTTACATGGTGTGTGATGTTTACATGGTGTGTAAGGTTTACATGGTGTGTAATGGTTTTACATGGGATGTGTGTTTACATGGTGTGTAAGGTTTTTACATGGTTGTGATTTTACATGGTGTGTAATGTTCATTGGATGTGATGTTACATGGTGTGTAAGGTTTAAATGGTGTGTGGTTTACATGGTGTGTAATGTTTACATGGTGTGTAATGTTTTACATGGGATGTGATGTTTACATGTGTGTGAAGGTTTACATGGTGTGTGGTTTACATGGTGTGGTATGTTTACATGGGATGTGTTTGTTTAACATGGTGTGTGTCATTACATGGATATGTGTGGTTTACATGGTGTGTAAGGTTACATGGGATGTGTGTTAACATGGTGTGATGTTTACATGGTGTGTGATGTTTACATGGGTGTGTAATGTTTACATGGTGTGTGATGTTTTACATGGTGTGTGATGTTTACATGGTGTTGTGATGTTTAACATGGTGTGTACAGGTTTACATGGTTGGTTGGATGTTTACATGGTGTGTGGTTTACATTGTGTTGTGAGGTTTACAAATGGTGTGATGTTTACATGGTGTGTGGTTTACATGGTGTGTAAGGTTTACATGGTGTGTATGGTTTACATGGTGTGTGAGGTTTACATGGTGTGTCAGGTTTACTGGTGTGTGAGTTTACATGGTGTGTGAGGTTTACATTGGTGTGTGATGTTTTACATGGTGTGTGAGGTTTACATGGTGTGTGATGTTTACATGGTGTGTGAGTTTAACATGGTGGTTATGTTTACATGGTGTTGTGTCTTTACAGGTGTGTGGATTTACATGGGATGTGTATTTACATGGTGTTGTATTACATGGTGTGTGATTTACATGGGATGAGTGTTTACATGGTGTGTGATGTTTACATGGTGTGTGATGTTTATCATGGTGTGTGATGTTTACATGGTGTGTAGGTTTACATGGTGTGTGATGTTTACATGGTGTGTGGTTTAACATGGTGTGTGAGGTTTACATGGGTGTGTAGGTTTACATGGTGTGTAAGGTTTACATGGTGTGTAATGTTTAACATGGATGTGATGTTTACATGGTTGTAAGGTTTACATGGTGTGTGGTTTACATGGTGTGTAATGTTTACATGGTAATGTGATGTTTACACATGGTGTGCAAGGTTCTACATGGTGTGGGGTTTGTATGGTTTACATGGTGTGTAAGTGTTACATGGTGTGTTAATGTTTTTACATGGTGTGTGAGGCTTACGTGGTGTGTGATGTTTACATGGTGTGTAAGGTTACACATGGTGTGTGATGTTTACATGGTGTGTAGTTTACATGGTGTGTAATGTTTACATGGGATGTGATGTTTATTGACGTACTCAACTGCTTGGACCTTGTACAGGTTAAATATCCTGAACAAGCGTGGGCTGTGTGTGTGTGTGTGTGTGTTCGTGTGTGTGGTTATTGATGGAGATGTGTTCAATATATTTCTTATGTAAATTTGTTGAAATACTGCAATGTAAAATTATAGAAATTTGTCATGTGAAGAGAAGACCATCTTGGGGTGCTTCTTCAATGTTAAAATCTGCTGCGGGGAGGTTAAAAACTGTGGTACGATTCTTGTGTTTTCTTGAAGAAACCGGCCTGGGGCGGCGTTGTTAACATTCGCCACCCAGGCCTGGCATTGTTTCCATTTGAGTTTCAAACGATTTCCAGGACTTTCCAGGCGGAAAATGCTTTTTCATTTTTCCTAGGGGAATTCAAGGTTTCAAGGACTTTTGCGAACCTGGATAATGGTGCAATGTGTAAGTCCAGGTTAATAGTGGGTCTAGGCTGGGCGAATAAATCTCGCCAAGCGACCGTTTCAGCCAACACGCCTCGGTTCCATGAGGTTGGCTGGTTCGTGCTCATGAATGGTTTTGTGAGGTCTGAAAGCTTGTGGGCCCAGGTGTGGTGGAGGCAATAGTTATTCATTCTGGCGAAGTTACAATTTCTCACTGTTGTGGATTCAGATTTATCCGGGAAGTCGACAAGCGAGTCAGGAATGGCTCGCCCTCATCTTCATTGTTTGTGAGAGGCTTCTGGATTATTTTTGATCGTTTGACCCCACTTGCGTGCTTTCCATATAGTCGTGTTGATAATGTCAAGATAAAGGATTTCTGAGCTTCTGGAGGCATGGTCTAGTTAGTCAAAGCTAAGCCATGAGGTTGTCTTCGGTCTGGTGGCTTCCTTGATCAATTGGTTGTGAGGCATCACTGGCTAGGAAAAGAACTGTTTGTTCATTTTCACGGTTGCAACTGGTAGTTTTGCACAGGAGGTATTGATGAAATCTTGATTCGTACAGCTCCCGCCAGGTGGCTCGGATACAGACACTATTATCATTGGTGTGCAGAACGGTACATTCTTTCCACGTCATCAACTGTTGTGAGGTCCATTCATTCTCGGTCTCATTGGCCAGTCGACACCATGACACCGGTCTGCAGCCTTTTACGTGGTGTACTGCTGAAGCGTTATTTTGACCGCAGCTGACATGATGTCAACCTGTCAAACATGGCTATTGAGCATTGTGATTTTCAACTCAAGGAATGGTCGTGTGGAACACTCCACGGTTGTCCAGCGCCTGGAGGTGTGCACCCTTCGATTTCTTCTTTGTGAGTGCCTGGACAAACATCTCCGTCGGTTGATTTCTCCTGGATTCTGCGTACATTTCCTATTTGTCGATGACTCCTTGTCCTTTCAGAGAATCCTTTGGGAAGCTGCTCTTGTCACAGACTTACCAGCTTGGCCGGTGGCACCGTGCTCAGTGGGCTGGTCTGGGTTGACCTGACCACACTGGGGCTGTGAAAACACATTACAATTCGTTTACGTATGTTGTACGCTCAAGGGAACATCTTTTTATAGGAACATTTTGTCTTTTATTAGATTCTTTTATTGGTCTTCAGTGCGCATGGTTTGGTCTGCGTTCTCTTAGCTTACACTGTTGCTTACAATTCTACTTGCCCTCTGACTCACCTGTTTCATGTGGTCTTGCTATTCACTGTAGTCCGTTGCCGTTGTTTGAGTTAAGCAGGTGCGTAGTACCTTTGTGGTCTATAGCTTACATTTGGGGGTCTTCAATGAGCATTTCATTATTCTGTGCGTTATTTTAGTTTCAACTCCTACTTCTGGCTGACAACATTTCTTTGCGAGCTCGTCGCTGGCACGATGAACAATCTGCATTAAAGGGGACGAAGCCAATGTGTACGATTAATTACCTCCTGTTTACGAGCTGTAAATGGTAAAAATAAAAATCAAGATAAGAATATCGATTCATCATTTACTCTCTCCTTGTTCGACCGCGAGCCCCTACCACGGAGGACCATTCGTCCGAGCGGGACGAAAGCATGCGAGATTTCAAAACTCCTCACTGTCAGGAAACGTAGGGGACGGAAACATCTGGATGTAAATGGAGCGGATGTTTGTTATACCTCCACCACCTGGTGTGGCGCTACACGACAACAACAACAAGGAAATCCAACACAGGTGGAGGCATTCAGCCCTCTATGCCTGCCGAACACCCACGCCCAACACAAGCATTCCAAAGAAAGAACACAAAAAACAATGTCTGTTAATTAATGAAGCAAAAAAAACATTTTTTTTGTATTATTATTTTATTATTATTTTTATTAATTTATTATTAGCAGTGCCGTACGTGCAAACAAACAAAAAAAACTTTCAACCCGCGTTGCCAGAAACAACAAAGCCACGACATGGCCGTTCCTTTGTTCTCACGATGCCTGACGTGGTGCCCGTACATGTTGGCTCGTACGTGCAAAAAAAAAAAACTTTTCAAACACGCGAGCCAGAAACGACAACCACACAGTGCGCGGTTCCTTCGCTCTCGCGTTCATTCCGCACAACCAGACTCTTCCACACAACAGAGTTAATTTAAAATCAAAAGTTTACCTCCCTGGTCTTTGTGTGCTTGCCATGACATTCGCTGCCATGTAACCTGCGCACGGCCCGTGACGTTCATCGTCGGCCGAGCAGCGCACTGTCCAACGCAGCTAGCCTACGCAGGCAACGTGTCGTGTCACTATGGTTGGTAATAAAATGGCCACAGAACGTGTCATGTCATTGGTTGGTTAAATAAATTGGCCATAACGTTGGGAAGCACTTGTCGATTAATATCAAACCTTGAAACGGACATGCTTCAGGTACCAGCAATATACCTGGCATAGTTTCAATATGATCGGACGCAGTTGGTTCGTCGTAGAACACGGCACACACCACCACACACACACACACACACCACACAACCACACATACTCATACACAAATACAACACAATACAAACACACACACACACACACACGACATCATACACAGCACAATACTCATACACACATACACACATGTACACACATATCACACAGCACACACACCCACCACACACACACACACACCATCACACACACACACACAGCACACACACACACGCGGCGCACACACACACACACACACTACTCATACACCCACATACAGTACACACACATTACATATATACACACATTACACACCATTACTGATACACACATACCGACACATGTGTAGCACACATATATATATACACACACACCAGCACACACACACACCGACACACACAGACACACACATCACAGACACAGCACAGACACACAGCACTACACACACACACACACACACACAGACACAACACAGACACACACATACACAGGACACACACGCACACACACATACACACACAGACACACACACACTCACACACACTTACGCCACACACACATACAGACACACATACACACCACCACTTACAGCACCATACAGACACACAACATACAGACACACACTTAACAGACACGACCAGACACACACACCACACACATACAGACACACACTTACGACAGCAAGACACACACACAACCGACATACAACACACTTACAGTCACACAGAAAACACATACGACACATGAACCAGACCTACAGGACACCACATACACCACACACACAGCACGCAACACACACAACACACACACACACACACACACACACACACACACACCACAATACAGACACACACACACACACACACAGCACACAAATACACAATAAGACAGCCAGACACACAACGCCTCTCTTATAGTGTAGATAATAGTAAACCTCACATTACCATGTAACCTGACCCCATGTAACAATCACACACCAGTTGT
>JAXMNL010001356.1:0-10738 GCA_035128595.1 Eptatretus atami
TGGAAGACTTTTGTGGAGAAAGACAGGGTTCGTGTGGATAATTCGGAGGTTGCCTCTCCATTCCATGTCGCTTCATTCATTACTGTTCAGAGTTGGTAAAATCACATTCTAATCCAACACTCTTCCACAACGATTTCAAACACATTCATAAATCAAGATTACAATTCAATATCCCATTCGTTAAGTCGAATTCACAACAACAAAAAGTTCCAAGCACTTCCCCAGAGGAGAGAACAGACGACGATTCCCAACCGATGCGTACAAAATTGGGGCTTGACGTAGTTTTATGATTATACATTCATTCTTGCTTGGTGCTCTGCCGGCGTGTGGTGGTGATGGTGATGGCGGTGTTGGAAGTCGTGGGATACCATATTCTTCATCCAGTGGATACCTTGCCACCCTCCTCTGAGACAACTTCCTAGATCAAATATTAGATGATCTCGACCCTTTCCCTTGCTTGACTCGGCCAAGGGTCACGGGCTCGAGGCCATTTGGGTGGAGAGTGGGGTTGCGGAAAGTACAACGACCGGGCCCTATGGAGGGCCAGGCTGCAGGGAGTGAGGTATTCAAGGAAATACACCAATTTGTGTCAACAAAACTTACAGCTTGAATGGCACTCGGTAGAGCACACACTAGATCAGAAAAAAGAAAACATTTGTTGGGGTTCAGAGCCAATTAGAGGAGGAAGGTGAGCGGAGGGAGTGCAAGATAGTGATAGGTAGGATCCAAATACGTGTGGACAGAGATATGCATGAACAACGATGGAAAGAGCTAAAGGAAGTTGGGACAAGGATTTAACACAAAAGACATCTAGGAAGATTGAAAGAACTTAACTTTTCGGGGTGACGAGGAAGGATGAAGAACAGAGAGATGGGGGGGGCCAGGAAACGAGGGATGGAAACCATGTATATAGCACGTAATTGACATTGTGGCTGGCAATGTCCGACAACTTAACAAAACAGGCAGTAATGAACATGTAAGAATAGCTCTTCACTAGCGCTCGACAATATATCCAAAAAAATAAAAGTTTAAAAAACTATATAACAACAGGACTCAAAGCAAACCGCTGGTGGACAATTATGAAAGTTCCAAACTTACCATAAGTCTCCGGAGGCCTCGGAGCCAGAGGAGAAAAGTCACTCATGTTCAGAGTGTCAGCAAGGTTCGTGGAACGCGACGGTCTGCATGAGTATGACCCTTCTTTGGACACTGCTTGCTAAACTCGTTTACCTAGCTGCTCTATCTCACTGAACTTCCTTGTTGACCTCTACCAATTCATCGGACCAACTTCATCCTGGCACATTGGACTTCCAAACATTCTGCCAAACTGCCTCTGTTCCATCAGGAAATCGTCGCCGCAGAACCTGCTCGCAGGGACGGGCCCTCATCTGTTCAGCTGCTGCGAGATGTCACACCTGGTCGTCAGCCATTCCAGTGTTGACCCAATTCCAAAAAGCTGATGCAAGATGTTCCTAGAGGCTTCGGTGGTCGTGGCTTGTATTTTGGGAAAGGTTGATTACAGGACGGTTTACCCTGGTTCGCTTCAACAGGGATGCATGCTGAAAGGGCTGCAAAGCAAATGACATTACAAGTTGTTGATACAATTCCCCAAAAAACAAAGTTTCAACACTAATAACAGTCAGAAAAGAAACTTCAAAGGGAATTAATTTTAAAAGTTAAAACTAGAGGCAGGATGCTGTGAAAGAGGAAACGAGGTGAAACAAGGACAAATGTGTCCAGAGCCGCGTTCCTAAAGGCAATAACAACAACAAACTTCCGATATTTCGTCAACGTAGCCTTATGGAGCCAATAGCGAGGGACCCGTCATGGAGCTCCTGATTTGACGAGGGAAAATCGTTGTATTTACGAAATTACAAAACACATTAAATGGAAATAATCTTTAAATAGTAAACGTGGATTTCTCGAATCTTTAAAAGCAAAGTACCGAATACTATTCAAAAGTTATGTAGACGCTCTCGAAAGGAACCTCAATGGAGATGTGTAACAGGTGTTTAGTATTTAAGGAGATCTGGATCCTGTATATGACAAGAGCGAGTCCTAAAGTTTTGATCTTCACCAGAAGGAGAAGAAGAAGAACAACAAAGAAACAAGAAGAAGACAGAAGAACAAGAAGAAGTAAGACAACGCGGAGTCTCTTTTTCACCAGCGTTCGCTACACGAGACCAGCAAGGCTAAATGTTCCTGTTAGAGGGACCATGAACTTTACCAAAGAGTGAATCCAATTCAAGGCAATCGTTTCAGCGACAAGGGCTGAAATAAGATGTGCAGTGAACCGTTTACCCACTCAAAACAAACGTTCTGTGACACTGCGACTGCTTGACAAGTTGGAGACATTGTGCTACGTCAAGAACGAGGAGGAATATGATTCTTGTTGTGGGCTTTTTGTGTACTTGACAACAGACAGACCAACGGACCTGAAATGCAATACCCTCCATCTCCTTGCATCAGATTCCGGGATTCTTTAACTAAAATCGAATCAAATTGCTCGATCACAAACCCATCAGTTCTATCATACGTCGTCAGAATCCGTCGATAAACTTTTTGAGATATCCTGCTCGCAGGACAAACCAAAACAGACAGACAAACAGGAGGTAAAACATAAAACCAGTTCATCGAACATCTTATTCTGCGGACGTGTTCAAGCTATATCGTTAAATTGAATGATAATGAAGAGTTTAAAGGTCGGAGAAAACAAATTTTGGAAGTTTTCCGTTGCGTCTTTTAACACCACCCCATCTAAAAACGCATACATGATGGGTTAATTCGTGCCTTGTTGTTATGTGTCCTTTATAACATCCTTAAAAACAGTAAAGCTTGCTGTTTTGAATGATTTTCAATTTTGTATTGACTGCCGGACAGGCATATCCCCAGTAAAATAATTGGTCTCACTCTTTCTCCGCGCGGTGCGCAACGATCAAATTCAGAGCCAAAAGTACGTTAAACTTAAAGGCTTCGTTTTCCGAATTCGTGTTCAAAATATCACATTCATTGAAATCAGTTGTTCGATCTATCACAAACTGACCGTTTTTAGCATGCCCGGTAATGGACAGACAGACATACAGACAGAAGTGAATCCATTGCTTCACTCACTTTTCGCTTCGTTGCATGGATAAACAACGTATTAAAGCACAACATCAGTGACCATCTATGACCGACGCTGATCTCACGCTCAAGGCGTCACGTCACGTGACCAGGCATGGGAGGAAGCTTCGCCTTCCAGGGAGCCAGGTGCCAGGTGGATACTTGATGCGCCTTGTATTCACTTGTTGTGGAATTCTCACCTTCGTCACATTTTACATTCCTAAAAAAAAATAATGTATTTCCGAGTTTTTTCAGTGCAAAAGGAAGATGACACCGCACAGGATAGTTTAAACAGGTATTTTGAAAAAAGAGAAAAGTTCATGATTTACATTCACATGTATGGGCACTGTATCCAGTTAGGGTGATTGCACCCCCCTGCCTGAAATAAACAACCTCATCACTGGGGTCCCCATGTGTAAATATTTCTGGGGTTTTGGGAAAGACCACCCCAAGGGGGGAGTTGCGTTCATCACATCAGGGATTCCAAGTTCAGACTATGTTCCATCGTCATTTTGTTTTCTGTTAGGTTCCCCCATTCCCCTTAATTCAGGACTCTCTCTTTAACATTTCCCCTCTTTAAAAATCTCCATCCCTTCTACTCCCTTCCCCTCCTCTCGATCCGCAGCACCTTTCGAACCTTCGCGTGCCGCTTTCTCATTGGGCGCTCGCAAAAGCCACGACCCACCAGGAGGAATACAGGCAGGGGTACGAGATCGAGCCTGCCCACCAGAAACAAACTTCCACAAGAGAGAAATCTCTGGAAGACGAGCACCCTGGTGCTGAGCAGAATCCTCACAATATTTAAGACAAAATAATCGGACCCACTAGAAGGGCACTCGGTGGAGCGCGTTACCTCCGGCCAAGGTAAACGCCTGACCCACGAGGCAACATACATCGCCAATACATTGATAGAATCGGCGATATCGTTTTTGGCCCCCATCTCGCAATGGGAAGATCGCTTTGAAAATTAAATAATTCTGCGCATCCGGATCTGGATTCAATTCGTCTCTGCGCCACACCCAACCTGTCCACCAAGGTTACGTCAGAATCCGTCCACAACTTTTTGAAATATCCTGCACACAAACAGCAATAACAAGAAAAGAACTGGTGACAGAGCACAAATACTTGCAAAATGCACCACCCCCCCTTTCTCCAAAGCGTTGCCATGGATACCATCAAAATTGTCCATTTCATGAGAATAAAATTGACAATCTTAATCGAAGCTCAGGTCAACCGGAGAAAATTGATTGTGATTCTTTCAGAGTTGAAATGATGATTTAGAAGTTGACCATTGAGTTGACCTTTTGACCTAAAAAAAAATTAAAAAAAAAAAAATAAAAAGGAAAATAGGTAGCTTTCCCGAATTCAGTGACGACGATGGCAAATCGTGTTCAACTATTTCAAAGTCAATCGATGAAAACATGACGATTTAGAAAATTCGACCTCAAAGATGACCTTTGACCCCGTTGACCTCAAAAATCAATCGGAGCTTCTCAGTTGAGACGCACCCTCTGCGAACTTAGATGTGAAGTTCAATGACGATCGGTTTGGAAATTGTGACCTGGAGGCGATCGACAAAACAAACATTATGACCAAATCGACTAACAATGTACCATTGAACAATCTTCCATTTCACAAAACACGAAACAAAACAGAACAGAGAGGACAGGGAGGTAAGCGAGGGAGGGTATGGGGGTGAGGCGGGAGGGGACAAATATACGTCCTTCACCTTCGGAGGGTCCGAGGTAATCACCAAACCTGCATCACCTGGGACAGGCTGCTTGAGAGAAAGGGCACTACCAAAGAGTAATGCTGAGGGTGATATGTAAGATGGTGAGCTGTGCCGCTGATGCAGTGCCCCGCCCTGTTTGGTTTGGAGCAGGGAATTGAATTGGTTCACGGGACCGCGCGATAATTCGCTGATTATTCACGAAGGACGCGTTGTGTCTTTGATGATCTATTCACAGCCAGATAGGACGACCAGCTTAAACGTTCGAAGGAAGGGGATCCCTTCCACTGCAGCTGAGTCAACCCCACCTGATGTTAATTCAGTGGCTTACGAGGCTCGAACTCGGACTTAACGATCCCAAGGCAGCACCTCAACCGAACAAACGAAGTGTTGCGTTCTTTCTGAGGAAACACAGAATTAATTACCTCAGGCTCGTCCGGTAACGAGGTGAGGGGAACCGTGATCTCCCTCGAGGCAGGGTGCCGCCGACGACGCGCGTCACCATTTAAAAGGGACGAACGAGCGTCTCGCTGTTACCGTGATAAACCATGACGTACTGCCGGCGGTCTTTTGAATGACGTCACTCGCAAAGACCGCCCTGAGAAAACCTGACCAGATCACAGTTTGGCCAGGGAAACTGCAGGCGCGACATTCAACGGTTCGATGCCCTTATTTCGGAATCCCACCCAGGGAGCAGCCACGCCCCCTCTCGTCAACCACGCCCCTCACTCGTCAAAGCCACGCCCCTCACTCGTTTCAAGCCACGCCCCCCTCTCGTATCAAGCACGCCCCTACCACTCGTTCAAAGCCACGCCCCTTCACTCGTTCAAGCCAACGCACCCCTTCGTTCAAGCCACGCCCCTCACTCGTTCAAGCCACGCCCCCTCACTCTTCAGCCACGCCCCCTTCTGTTCAAGCCACGCCCCATACTTCGTCAAGCCACGCCCCTCACTCGTTCAAGCCACGCCCCTCACTCGTTCTCAAATGCTTTTATTCAATCTTTTCATCATTCATCCCCTTCATTCCCGTACGTGATGATGATGCTGCGTGCCAGAATTGTTATTCCCTTTTCTCTGGAACGCTTGTTGGAATTTGAGGGTACAATGATTTAAGATGATGATTATGACGTACATAAGCACGTGGTGTGGCAGCTATGATTTGGAAAAGGAGAAATGATTGGAGCTCTGCATCTCCAAACCGCTCCATGGAAAAAAATGAACTTAGCACCATGCGAAGAACTCCCAATGGGATAGGTGATTTTTTTTAATGATGTCATAGGTTCTTCGTTATGACGTCATAATTGCATAACAATAACGCTACATCCAATGAGATATGAAAAATTTGACGTTCATCAAGGGATAAATTGCGTCAACCAGAATTTTTTTTATGACCATCGCATGTGTCTATGAGACCAAATAGTTCGGCTATACGTCATAAGTACTGGTTTGCAGCCATATTGTATTTACCCGAAAAACCTGTTTAAAATCTCCAGAAACAGCTGGAAGAGATCGAGGGGAAACTTCACACACATTGTGCCCCAATCGTGGGGGATACCAGGATGTTTAACAATAATGAGAGGTCACATGGATTGGCAGCCATCTTCGATTTGAGAAAATATATATTTTTTTTATTATTTCCTGAACCGCTGCATCAATCGATGAGAAACTACAGACATATGGATGCGGTAGTGATGGGGAATATAGTAGTTCTAACATTTCCTTGATCGGATGCATGTACTGGCGGCAGAGTTATTTAATTTTTAATCCTGTCTTTTTGATTTGTTTTTATTTTTTTTGAAATAAGACTCACTTGGTTGCACCTGATGGTTTGAGGGTCGAGGACGAGCACCTGAACCCGAGTCCTATCCAGGTTTCACGATGACTTCATCTTGTTTTTCCTTCGGGTTCTTCTGGTGACTCAATGCAGACCGATTTTTATTGGATTTCCATTTAATATTTAAATTTAATTTTTCATATCCCATCCTGAATCTTCAATCGAATAAGAGACGTAAAGGATCAGGTGTCGCATCAAAGCTGGGCGTTGTGATGTGTGTGTGTGTGTAGTGATTGTGTGTGGTGTGAGTGTGTGTGCTGTGTGTGTGCTTGTATGTATGTGTGTGTGCTGTGATGTGTGTGATGTTATGTGTGTGTGTGTGTATGTGGTTTGTGTGTGTGGTGTGTGGTGCGGTGTGATGTGTGTGTTTGTGTGTATGTGCTGTTGTATGTGTGTATGTGTCATGTGTGTGTATGGATGTGTGTGTGCTCGTGTGGTATGTGTGTTGTGTGTGTAGTGTGTCATGTGTATAGTATGTGTGTGTGTATGTGTTGTGATGTGTATGTGTGTGTGTGTGTGTGTGTATGTGTGTGTGTGTGTCGAATTTCCAGCAAAAAAAATAAAAAAAATCCAGTATTCTTGAATATATGCAATCTCTTTATTAATATTATTTTTTTAAATTCATAATGAGCAAATCCAACCTGTCTTCGCTGAAGGGAATATTAGGGGGGGTGGGGGGGGGATAGAGGGAGAGAGGAGGGAGAGGAAAGATCGAGGGAGGGCTGGAAGGGAAGGGATGAGAGACGGAGGGGGTGTGGAGAGGAAGAGGGGTCGAGAGATAGTTGGAGGTGGGGGAGATGGATAGGGTGGGGAGAGTATGGGTGGAGCATGGCTAGTGGTGGAAGACAGGGGATTGTTGTGGGAGAGAGAGGGATAGGGGTGGGAGAGAAAGGATAGGGTGAGAGAGGGATAGGGGTGCGGAGAGAAAGGTAGGGTGTGAGAGGGATAGGGTGGGAGAGGGAATAGGGGTGGAAGACGAGAGGGATAGGGTGGGAGGAGAGGGAGGGGGGGAAAGGGAGATAGGGAGGGAGAGGAAAGAGTAGAGGAGACTGGAAGGAGGAGAGAGGACGGAGGGGAGGTGGGAGTGAAAGGATCGGAGAGAGGATTGGGTGGGAGAGAAAGGAGTAGGGGTCGGGAGCAGGGATAGGGGTGGGAGAGGAGTAGGCGTGGGAGAGAAAGGATAGGGGTGGGATAGGGATGGGGTGGGAGATGGATAGGGTGAGAGACAGAAGGGATAAGGTGGAGAGAGAGGATAGGGTGGAGAAAAGGGATAGGAGTGGGAAGAGAAAGGGATAGGGGTGGGAGAGGGATGGGGTGGGAGATGGATAGGTGGGAGACAGAGGATAAGGGTGGGAGAGAGGGATAGGGGTCGAGAGAAAGGATAGGGTGGAGAGGGATGGGTGGAGGATGGATAGGGTTGGGAGACAGAGGATAAGGGGTGGGAGAGAGGAGGGCATAGAGCGGTGGAGAGAGAGGGATAAGGTGGGAGAGAGAGGAATAGGAGTGGAGAGAGAGGGATAGGGGTGGGAGAAATAGGGATAGGGGTGGAGGAGAGAGGATACGGGTAGGGAGAGAGAGGATAGGGGTGGGAGAGAGAGGGATAGGGGTGGGGAGAGAGAAGGGATAGGGGTGGGAAGGCGAAGGGTGAGGAGGAGTGAGGAATCAGGGGAGGGTAGTGAAGGGAGGAGAGGAAGGATTGGGGGGGGGGGGGCGTGATTCCAGCAGATGTGCATGCCAGCTTGAACGTCCATCCGACGAGACGGCCTCACACAATTGATTAATCACCATGCCTGTTCTCTTTTTGCTATGCAGCTTGGCTGCCGCGGATAGCTGTCATTTATTGACGGTTTTCGCAATCACTGACACCACTCCCCAATTAAATGGTGAATGGTCTCACAACCAGACACCACTCCCCAATGTTAAAATGGCTGAATCGGTCGGTCACAACCATGACAGCCACTCCCCCCAAATTGTTATAAATGGCTGTTAATTGGTCTCACAACCATGACACCACTCCCCCAATGTTAATTGGCTGAATGGTTCTCACAACCAATGACACACTCCCCCATTGCGAACATCGAGATCAATGCCAAAGGTGGGTTTTCCTTTTGACCCCACGTTTGGTGATCTACGAGATCCATACCAGCGTGTTTTCAACATGATATTTCATTTGGATAGCACAGTGTTCACGCCAAAAACATGATTTATTACACATTTGGGTTTTGTTGTGTTTTCTACAGATGACGATTCAAATTGGTCTGCATCATCCACACCAGTCCCACCGATGGAGCTTTCACTCCTATTAGGGGCACGATGTGGGTCTTCAGAACATGGCAAATAAACAGCAAATTTATGGATTGGTTCCCAGGTTCAGCTTCTTCCAGGAGTCCAGCGTTCGCTGAGACCGGAATATCTCGGGAATGCTTTCCTGGAGGAGACTTGGGACCAGGTGAGCATGTCGGGTGAGGACGTTCGACCTGCGTTTCGTGTACTGGATTCCTGCTGAGTGGAAGTGGTGTCCTCTGATCATGTGATGGATCACGCTTTTTGGGAGAGGAGGTTGTTGTTGGGAGCTGTCGTTTATTTCTGAGGCCTTCGTCGAGCAAACAGTGTGGATGGACTGAAAGCAGACACAACCAGTTGCAATGGCGACACGGGCCATCTTTTTCTCCTCTCGTGTTCCTTGTGCTGACGTTCATGGACAGTAACCGTGGCTCCACAAACAGTGGTGTGTTCATCTCGTGTGATATAAAACATACACACCTCATCAGACATTGAGCTCGGTGGTCCCAACAATGTTGTGAACATACTCCAGTGTACTCGAACCCCCTGTCCCCCATGTCCCCACATCCTCTCCACTTACATCACCTTGTTTGGGAAGAACAAGCCCCCATTACACTTCACTGCCGTCAAACGTGGTGGGGTGTGGGTCAAGACCCTCTGATAATCGTTTACGTAAATGATATATTTATTTTTATATATATATATAATATTATATATATATATACATATTTATATTGGTTGGACTGGCTGACTGCCTGAGTCACGGGATTGGTTTGGTTTTAGTCGCAATCTTTGTTGTGATACCGGTATCGCAGGTCCACTTGCGTGCTGGGTATTTTCCTCTTAAAGCCGGCTGTCTCACCTGCTCGCGCACGCCTCGACGTCGTCACGTGACTGCGTTTATCCCGGCACAGTTACACTTCCTTCACCTCCGGAATGCTGTGTTCATGGTTCCAGTCGAACCAAGGTTCCAAATGAGGTGACGCGATCGACTTGCGCTGGAGGATTTTGGTTCATGTGACCAGAGTGTCGGTCGGACAATTATTTTGTGAAGATGCCTTGTGTGGAACGGGACATGGACCAGATTTTTGGATGGGACAACACTTTCCTGCAAAAGAACGCTTGCTTCCTGATGCAGCACCCTCTGGCGCGGCATTGCACCAAAGGGCAGCGTCATGGGATCGGATGACGAAGCAATTGTTCCCAGAAGCAGGCTGATAGGTTCTTACCCACAAAATAAAATATACTGGGCAATGTCGAGTATCCCTGCTCGTGTATGTGTGTATATATATAATATATATATTATATAATATATATATTATATATATATATATAAATATGTATATATATACATATATATACAGTATATATATTGTTACGAATTTGGAATTCAATTGCACACAACATACAGGTCCCTTAG
Source organism: Eptatretus atami (assembly GCA_035128595.1). NCBI lineage: Eukaryota > Metazoa > Chordata > Myxini > Myxiniformes > Myxinidae > Eptatretus > Eptatretus atami. The sequence goes on from JAXMNL010001356.1 coordinate 10,368, forward strand.
TCAGCTATGTCGATAAGTGCATGTTCCCAGATAGCTCACCTTCCATTGTTTAAATGTTTTGAAATCGATTAGATGCACTGCGGATCGATTTAATTAGTTAGGAGGCGACAATGGAGACGTCCCTCCCCTCTTCTGCGAAGAGGAAGAAGAACCCTGCCATCCCGTGACGCAACAACTCCCTCCCACCCGTGTGAGCAGGGGGTGGATCACGAGGCATGAGTCACGCCGGGTGCGGGGGAGGGGGTGGGAAGGATAAAGGGGAGATCCTTTCTTTATTCGTGTGGGAGTCCCGTGGTTGGGTTGAGTTCGTGTGCTGAGTCCCGTGGGAGGAGTAAGCTTTTTGCTTCGGCTGGTTCAGTGAGCTTCGGCTG
>JAXMNL010001357.1:6405-20679 GCA_035128595.1 Eptatretus atami
AGCGAAGAGATCTACAAATGTACTTCTGAGGTGAATGTGAACAAATGATACTTAGTTTACATCTACACAATGTACTTCTGAGGTGAATGTGACAAATGATACTTGGTTTACATCTACAAATGTCTTATTATTCTGAGGTGCAATGGTGTAATACAATGATACTTCTAGTTGAATCGTGACAAATGATACTTGTCTTACAGTGTACAAATGTACTTCTGAGGTGAATGTGTACAAATGATACTTTGGTTTACATTAGCAAATGATACTTCTGAGGTGAATGAACAAATGAAACTTGTTTCTGACAATTAACTTTGAGGGATGTTACAAATGATCCTTCGTTTAAACTGTATAAGTGTACTTCTGAGGTAATGTTTACAAATGCATACTTAGTTGTACATTAACAAAGTACTTCGTGAAATGAATATGCAGATACAGTCAGATTGTATTTGAGATATGTACGCACGATAATGATACTTAGTTCTAAATGATGACAGGAATCGATCACTTCTGAGGTGAATGTGGTACAAGGATACTTCATTCACACGGTAAGGATGTTCACTGGAAGCTGTTTACAATAGTTACTGTATTTACAATGATAGGTATGTAATCATGGAAGTGAACTGTCGTATTCAATCTTACATGATATTATCTATACAAATGACGGTGAATGTGTACAAATGATACTTGTTTACACAAATATGTACTCAGTCTGACCATTACAATCCGTACTTCTGAAAAATATTAAAGATTGAATCGCTAGTAATTTACAGTAAAATTATAAACTTCTGAGAGTGAATTCGGACAACAATGGATACATTAGTTTATCGTCAAACGTACTTCGAGGTGAATGTACTAATGACTTGTTTCTGAAAATGTTTGAGGTGAAATGTAATGTAATTACTGGTTCACTACAATGTACTTCTGAGGGTGAATGTGGTACACAATAGGTACTTACTGAGATGAAAATGTGTTAGCAAATATACTTGGTTTAGCGCTGTACACAATGTACTTCTGAGGTAGGAACCAGTTGAACTAGAATTGATACTTTGGTTACATTGTACAAAATGTATTCTGTGAGAGTGGATATGTTACATAATTGTAACTTGCTCGCTATGTAAACGTAACGAAATGTACTCCGAGGCTGAATGTGAACAAATATGACATCACTTAAGTTTACATGTAACAAATGTACTTCTGAGGCGAATGTGTACGAAATGTCTGGTTACACAAATACTGTCTGAGGTATTGTACAAATATAGTTTACGTTGTCAAATGTACTTCTGAGGTGAATGTGTACAAATGATACTGTAGGTGTTGTACAATGATACTTAGTTTAATGCACAACTTCTCTGAGGTGGCATGTGTACAAATGAACTATCGTTACTAAATGTTACGTGTTCAATCACATGTACTTCTGAGTGATAGTAGTACAAATATACTGTAGTTTACATGTAAACAAATGTACTTCTGAGGCTGATGTATCAGAATATGATTCACAATTAGTTTACATGTACTAAATGTACCTGCTGAGTGGCTGAATTGCATGTTACAGAACTATCACTAAGAACTTACATCTGGTGGTTGAGGGCAAATGACATGAGCTTACGTGAGTAAAATGTACCTTCTGAGGTGAATTGGTACAAATTGATACTTATTTACAGTGTACTAGCAATCGATCTTTGAGGTTGAATGCTGTACAAATGATACTGTCAGTTTACATTGTACATAATTGTAACTTCTGAGGGGAAAAGATGATACGTAGTTACTGTAGAGATACTTCCTGGTGGTGTACGTGGTAGCACATTTATAGATTAACTACAAATGCTGAGGGTAATGTGATACAAATGAATACTTAGTTTACATGCACAATGGATACTTCTGAAGCTACATGAATGTGTACAATTTCTGCAGTGATTCGTACGATGTACATGTTTACATGCTAGCAAATGTACATTGCTCGAGGAGAGTGTCTGAGACCAGTGGATTGTGTGTTCATATTACCTGATGGTGGGAATCCTTCACAAGTAACTGGGGTGGGCTAAAAGTGCAGAAGTAGGTGACTAGTCTGCGACGGTGAATGTATAAATATAGCTAAGTATACTTAGTGTACATGTACAAAATGCTTCAACATTACGAGTCTAATATGTACAAATGATATTAGTTTTACATGATACAGCATAATGTACGTTCTGAGGTGAACATGTCTAAAAATGTACTTCGTTTGACATGTACAAATGTACTTCTTGAGGTGAATGTGAACAAGATACTTGAGTTATTACATTTACGTCTGAGGTTAAGGTGTACAAATCGATACTTGGTTTACAACTAGACTCTGAGGTGAATGTGTACAAATGTACTTCTGAGTGTGAATGGTATCAAATGATACTTGGTTTTCTGTACAAATGTTACTTCTAGGTGAATCGTGTACAATATACTTTTATACATCTCAAATGTAACTTCTGAGGTGGAATGTGTACTAAATGATAACTTGTTTATTGCATGAGCCTGTCATGTACTTCTGAGGGAATGTTGTACAACTGATACTTAGTTTAACATCTGACAAATGTTACTTCTGTGAAGTGTGAAAGATGTCCTGCATGATTGCAAATGATACTGGGTTCACATCCGTACAAAATGTACTTCTGCAGGTTGAACGTGTACAAATGATACTTGGTTTAACATGTAAAAGTTACTTCTGAGGTGAATGTGACAAATGATATACTATAGTTTACATCTACAAAATGTCTTTCTGCGGTGAATGTGTACAAATGATCTCATGAGTGTTACATTACATAATGGTAACTTCTGAAGGGAATGTGTAACAAATGTACTGTTCGTTCATGTCATGTACTTCGAGTATTGCTATGCTAGTTTACTACAAATGTTAACTTCTGAGGTGAATGTGACAAAATTATACTTAGTTTTCTGCAAAATGTACTTCTGAGGTGATGATGTACAGAACTATTTACTGATGTACTTTGGTATTGACAATTCTCAAGGTACAAAATGTACTTCTGGTAAGGTAAGCTCTGAGTGAATGTGCACAAATGATAATTGTTTAACAGTCGTACAGAATGTACTTGCTGAAGGTGAATGTTACAAAGTGATGACTTGATTTTATCATCAGCAAATGTAATCATGTCTGGAGGTGAATGTGTACAACATGTACTTGTTTTAGCAGCTACAATGTAACTGTACTGAGGGTGATGTAGTACAAATGATAACTTAGTTTACATTACAAATGTATTCTGAGGTGAATTAAAAAGTGAAATAGTACAGTTAAGGTAGTTATGAGTAATTAGCAGAATGATCTTGGTTTATCATGTACAAATGTACTTCTGAGTGGAGTGTAAGATACTTTAGTTTCATCACAATGTACTCTGGTTGTTACATAGTAAGTTCATAAAATGTAACTTCTGAGGTGAAATGTTAACAAATGATGCTTAGGCTTATACATCTACAAATGTAGTTCTGAGGTGACAATGTGTACAAATGTACTTGTTACATTTACAAATGTAACTGTCTGAGGTAGAATGTAAGTACCAAAGATGATCACTTAGTTTACATGCTACATGACTTTGACGGAGAATGTACGTCAGTACATAAAATGATACTCAGGTTTACATGTACAAATGTACTTCAGCGGTGAATGCTGACAAATGATACTTGGTTTACAATGTAATAAATGTACTTCGAGGTGAGTTAAAAGTGTCTGTTACATCCAAATGAGTTCTGGGTTACAGGTACAAATGTACTTCGAGGTTTTACATGGTACAAATGATACTTGAGTTTACATCTACAAATGTATTCTCGAGGGGAAATGTGTAACATAAATAGCTATGGTTACGACTCAATATTCATTAATGTAGCATGTCTTCGAGTGAATGTGTACAAATAACTTGTTTACGTACAATTTTTCGAGTGTTGTACATCTGTACATGAAATGTAGTCGAGTAAAAGAGTCTAGTTTACATCAAAGATACAGACATCTACTCATGCCAATCGGATGCGGTGGCGTGGAGCGTGCATCCGTGAATGCTACGAGAGATTGTCTGCTGGCGGTATTTACACTACAGACGAAGGTGTTATTTAGAGGTGCGCTGGGACGATTAGCCTCGCACATGAGTATGTACAAATGATACTTAGTTACATTAATGTACTTCGGTAGTGAATATGGACAAATGTACTTAGTTTCGTACAAAGTATTCTGAGTGAATTGTACAAATGTACTTGTTTACTGTAAAAAAATGTACTTCTGAGGTGAATTGTACAAAATGATACTTGGTTTACTTCAAATACTCTGAGGGAGTTACAAATGATCTTGTTACATCTACAAATGTACTTCTGAGGGGAATGTGTACAATGATACTTGGTTTATACCTGTACAAATGTACTTCTGGGTGAATGTGTACAAATGATACTTGAGTTTACATGTACAAATTACTTCTGAGGTGAATGTGTACAAATGATACTTAGTTTACATGTACAATGTACTTCTGAGGTGAATGTGTAAAATGATACTTAGTTTTACATCCCTACAATATGATACTTAGTTTACATGTACAAATGTACTTCTGAGGTGAATTTACAAATGATACTTAGTTTACATGTACAAATGTACTTTGAAGGTGAATATATACAATGATACTTAGTTTACATGTACAAATGTACTTCTGAGGTGAAATGTGTACAAATGATACTTGGCTTTACATGTCAAAGTTACTTCTGAAGGTGAGATGTACAAAATGAATCTGTTTAATCTACAAATGTATCTGAGGTGAATGTGTACAAATGATATATTAGTTTACATTACAAATGTACTTCTGAGGGAAATGTGTACAAATTGATACTTAGTTTACATCTACAATGTACTTCTGAGGTGAATGTGTATCAAAAGTGAATACTTAGTCTTACATCTAAACAATGATACTTAGTTTACATGTAAAATGTACTTCTGAGTTAATGTGTACAATGTACTTCTGAGTGAATGTACAAGATACTTGTACGTTTACAAATGTACTTCTGAGGTGAATGTGTAAAATGATACTTGGTTTACTGTACAAATGTCTCTGAGGTGAATGTTACAAATGATACTGTACGTTACAATGTACTCTGAGGTGATGCATGTAGCAAAATGATACTTGGTTACGTGTACAAATGTACTTCTGAGGTGAATGTGTACAAATGATACTTGGTTACATCAACAAATGTACTTCGAGGTGAATTGTACAAATGTACTTCTGAGGTGAATGCTATAAATGATAGCTTAGTTTTTACATCTACAAATGTACTTCTGAGGTGAATGTGTGTACAAATGATACTTAGGTTTACATGTAGCAAATGTACTTCTGAGGTGAATGTGTACAAATGATACTTGGTTTATGTACAAATGTACTTCTGAGGGAATGTGTACAATCTGATACTCTATTACATCTACAAATGTATCTTCTAGGTGGAATGTGTACAAATGATACTTGGTTACATCTACAAATGTACTTCTGAGGTGATGTGAACAAATGATACTTAGTTTACATCTACAAATGTACTTCTGAGGTGATAGTGTCAAATGATACTGAGTTTACATCTACAAATGTACTCTGAGGTGAATGTGTACAAATGATACTTGTTTTACATCTACAAAATGTACTTCTGAGGTGAATGTGTACAAATATACTTGAGTTTACATTACAAATGTACTTCTGAGGTGAATGTGAACAAATGATACTTGGTTTAGCATCGTACAAATGTACTTCTGAGTGAATGTGAACATAGATACTTGGTTTACATCTCAAATGTACTTCTGAGGTGATGTGTACAAATGACACTTGTTTATATCTACAAATTACTTCTGAGGTGAATGTGTAATGTCTAGTTTACATACAAAATGTACTTCTGAGGTGAATATTACAAATGATACTTGTTTTACATGTACAAAATGTAAACTTCTGAGGTGAATTTACAAATATACTTATTTACATTACAAATGTACTTCTGAGGTGAATGTGTACAATATGATACTTGGTTTACATGTCAAATGTACTTCTGAGGTGAATGTGTACAAATGATACTTGGTTTACATCTACAAATGTCTTCTGAGGTGAATGTGTACAAATGATACTTAGGTTAATGTACAAATGTACTTCTGAGGTGAATTGTACAAATGATACTTGTTTACATGTACAAATGTACTTCTGAGGTGAATGTGTTACAAATGATACTTAGTTTACATGTAAATGTACTTCTGAGGTGAATGTGTACAAATGATACTTATTTTACATCTACAAATGTACTTCTGAGGTGAATGTGTACAAATGATACTTAGTTTACATGTACAAATGTACTTCTGAGGTGAGTGTACAAATGATCTTAGTTTACATGTACAAATGTACTTCTGAGGTGAATGTTACAAATGATACTTAGTTTTACATGAATAAAGGTACTTCTGAGGTGAATGTGTACAAATGATACTTAGTTCTTAGCATGTCAAATGTACTTCTACAATGGTGTACAAATGATCCTTGGTTACATTTACAATGTACTTCTGAGTGGAATGTGTAAAATGATAACTTAAATATACAAATGAACTAGTTTACATGTACAAATGTACTTCTGAGGTGAATGTGTAAAATGATACTTATTTACATGTACAAATGTACTTCGAGGTGAATGTGTACAAATACAAATCTATGATACTTAGTTTACATGTACAAATGTACTTCTGAGGTGAATGTTACAAATGATACTTAGTTACATGTACAAATGTACTTCTGAGGGATGTGTACAATGATACTTGTTTACATTACAAATGTACTTCTGAGAATGTGTACAGATGAATACTTAGTTTAATCTGTCAAAATGTACTTCTGAGGTGAATGTGTACAAATGATACTTAGTTTACATCTACAAATGTACTTAGGTTTACAATTACCAAATGATACTGTTGAGGTCGAATGTGTACAAATGATACTTAGTTTACATGTACAAATGTACTTCTGAGGTGAATGGTTACAAATGATACTTGTTTACATGTAACAAATGTACTTCTGAGGTGAATGTGTACAAAAATGATACTTAGTTTACATCGTACAAATGTACTTCTGAGGTGAATTGTACAAATGATACTTGGTTTACATTACAATAGTACTCTGAGGTGAATTTGTGACAAATGACTTAGTTTACATTACAAATGTACTTTCTGAGGTGAAATGTGTACAAATATACTTAGTTAATCTACCAAATGATACTTAGTTTACATCTACAAATGTACTTCGAGGTGAATGTTACAAATGATACTTGTTTAACAGTGTTACAAATGTACTTCTGAGGTAATGTACAAATGATACTTTTACTGTACAAATGTACTTCTGAGGTGAATGTGAACAAATGATACTTAGTTTACAGTTACAAATGTACTCTGAGGTGAATGTGTACAATGTAACTGTTTACGTGTACAAATGTACTTCTGAGTGAATGTCAATGATCTTAGTTTACATGTACAAATGTATTCTGAGGGAATGTGTACAAATGAACTTAAAGTTTTTACTTGTACATGATACTTACTTTACTTGAATGTATTAGTTATGAGTACTGTACATGAGGTGAATTGTACAAATGATACTTGTTTACATGTACAATGTACTTCTGAGGTGAATGTGTAACAAATGATATCTTAGTTTATCATCTCAAATGATACTCGTAGTTTACATCTACAAATTATACTTCTGAAGGTGAATGTGATACAATGATACTTAGTTTACATGTACAAATGTACTTCTGAGGTGAATATGTACAAATGAATACTTGGTTACGTGTACAAATGACTTCTGAGTGAATGTGTCAAATAATACTAGTTTACTGTACATATGTACTTCTGAGGTGAATGTGTACAAATGTACTTGGTTTACGTGTCAAAATGTCTTCTGAGGTGAATGTGTCAAAATGGATACTAGTTTTACATTACAAATGTACTTCTGAGGTGAAATGTGTACAAGAATTAGTTACTTGTAATATACTTAGTTTACAAATGTACTTCTGAGGTGAATGTGTACAAATGATACTTGGTTTACTGTACAAATGTACTTCTGAGGTGAATGTGTACAAATGATACTTAGTTTACGTCTAAAAAATGTACTTCTGAGGTGAATGTGTACAATGATACTTGGTTTACATCACAAATGTACTTCTGAGGTGAAATGTTACAAATGTAGCTTCTGAGGTGAATGTGTAAATGATACTTCAGTTTACATTACAAATGTACTTCTGAGGTGAATGTTGTAAAAATGAACTTGGTTTACCATTAAATGTACTTCTGAGGTGAATGTGTACAAATGATACTTGTTTATGTTACAAATGTACTTCTGAGGAAAGTGAAATGACTTAGTTTACATCTACAAAATGTACTTCGAGGTGAATGTGTACAAATGATACTTGGTTTACATCTACAAATGTACTTCTGAGGTGAATGTGACATGATCTTAGTTTACATCGACAATGTACTTCTGAGGTGAATGTGTACAAATGAACAGTTGTATCATCTAACAAATGTACTTCTGAGGTGAATGTGTAACAAATGATACTTGGTTTACATCTACAAATGTACTTCTGAGGTGAATATACAAATGATACTTGTTTACATCTACAAATGTACTTCTGAGGTGAATGTGAACAAACTGATACTTGCTTTACATCTACAAATGTACTTCTGAGGTGAGATGTTAACAAATGATACTTGGTTTACAATCTACAAATGTACTTCTGAGGTGAATGTGTACAAATGAACTACTTGTTTAATCTACAAATTTACTTCTGAGGTAATGTGTACAAATGTCTTAGTTACAGTACAAATGTACTTCTGAGGTGAACAAATGAATACTTAGTTTTACATGTACAATGTACTCTGAGTTGATTTACAAATGATACTTGTTAATTACAAATGTCTTCTGAGGTGAATGTGTACAAATGATACTTAGTTTACATGTACAAATGTACTTCTGAGGTGAATTGTACAAATGATACTTGCGTTTACATTACAAATGTACTTCTGAGGGATTTGACAAATGAAATACTTAGTTTACACCTAGCATGATACTTAGTTACTACATGTACAAATGTACTTCTGAGGTGAATGTGTAACAAATGATACTTAGTCTTACATGTACAAATGTACTTCTGAGTGAATAGTGACAAATGTACTATAGTTTAACGTTATCAAATGTCTTCTGAGGTGAATATGTACCAAATGATATTGTTATAACATGTACAGTTTTGTCAGTATTATTTGGTCAAACTCTGATGATACTTGGTTACATTCAAATGTACTTCTTGAGTGAATGTGTCAAATGATACTTGAGTTTTACATCTACAAATGTACTTCTGAGGTGAATGTGTACAAATGATACTTAATTACAATGACTATCAAATGTACTTCTGAGTGAATTGACAAATGATACTTAGTTTACATTAAATGTACTTCTGAGGTGAATGTTGTACAAGATACTTAGTTACATTATAAATGTACTTCTGAGGTGAATGTTCAAATGATACTTAGTTTACATCGTACAAATGTACTTCCTGAGGTGAATGTGTACAAATGATACTTAGTTTACATCTAAAATGTACTTCTGAGGTGAATGTGAAACAGATCGATACTTAGTTTACATCTCCAAATGTACTTTGAGGTGAATGTGACAAATGATACTTGTTTACATCGTCACAAATGTACTTCTGAGGTGAATGTACAAATGATACTTGTTTAAGTGTACAAATGTAACTCTCTGAGGTGAATGTGACAAATGATACTTAGATTTACATGTACAAATGTACTTCTGAGGTGAAGTGTACATAAGTACTAAGTTTACATATGATACTTGTTTACATTAAAATGTACTCTGAGGTGAATGTGTACAAATGATACTTAGTTTACATGCTACAAATGTAGTACTTCTGAGGTGAATAGTGTACAAATGAATACTTAGTTTACATCTACAAATGTACTTCTGAGGTGAATGTGTACATGATACTAGTTTAATTACAATGATACTTAGTTTACATGTACAAATGTTTTAACTGTAGGTGAATGTGTCACAAATATACTTAGTTTACATTAACAAACATGTACTTCTGAGTGAATATGTACCAAATGATACTAGTTTACATGTACAAATGACTTCTGAGGTGAGTGTACAAAATCGGTTTACATCTACAAATTCGAGGGCTACAATGTTTAGTTTACATCTACAATATGTACTTGGGGATGGTGTAATGAACTAATGCTACAAATGGTACTCTGAGTATTTGTTACAATGATACTTGGTTACTGAATGTACTGAGGTGAATGTGTACATTACTGGGTAATGTGTACACAATGACTTCGAGGGTTAATGCTAAAATGATACTTTTATTAATCACAAATGTACTTCTAGAGTGAATTGTACCAAATATCTTAGTTTACATGTACAAATGGTACTTCCTGAGGTGAATATGACAAATGTACTTGTTTTACGTGTATAACTGAAAAAAAAACATAACGATGAACAAATGTACTTCGAGGTGAATGTGAAACAAATGAACTTAGTTTACGTGTACAAATGTACTTCTGAGCGTGAATGGTACGAATGTACTTGGTTTTCGTGTACAAATGTACTTCTGAGGTGAATGTGTACAAATGTACTTAGTTTACATCTACAAATGTACTTCTGAGTTGAATGTGTACAAATGTACTTCTGAGGTGAATTTGTACAAATGATACTTAGTTGACATGCACAAATGTACTTCTGAGTTGAATGTGTACAAAAGATACTTGGTTTGCGTGTACAAATGCACTTAGTTTCTTCTGAGGTGAATGTGTACATCTACAAATGTACTTCTGAGGTGAATGTGTACAAATGATACTTCGTACATTTTGTAATGTAAACTAAGATCATTTGTAATTTAAACTATGTATCATTGTACAATTCACCTCAGAAGTACATTTGTACATGTAAACTAAGTATTATTTGCGTACACTAATTTCAGCCTCAGAAGTACATTTGTACATGTAAACCAAGTATCATTTTGTAACATACCATTTCTTTGTACCTCAGAAGTACATTTCTACATGTAAACTAAAGTATCATCTTGTGACACATTCACCTTCAGAAGTACATTTGTAGATGTAAACTAAGTATCATTTATCACATTCACTCTCAGAAGTACATTTGTAGATTGTAAACCAAGTATCATTTGTACACATTCACCTCAGAAGTAACATTTAGTACATGCATAACACGAGTATCATTTGTACACATTCACCTCTAGACATTCTTAATGTAAACTAAGTATCATTTGTAGATGTTAAACTATAGTATCATTTGTACACAATTCACCTCAGAAGTAATTTGTAGATGTTAAACTAATATCATTTGTACACATTCACCTTCAGAAGTACATTTGTACATGATAAACCATAGTATCATTTGAACATATCACCTCAGAAGTACATTTGTACATGTAAACGAAGTATCATTTGTACACATTCACCTCAGAAGACATTTTGTACAGCAAACAAGATCATTTACCATTCCCTCAGAAGTAATTGTAATGTAAACTAAGTATCATTTGTACACATTCACCTCAGATAGTAACATTTTGTAATGTAAACCAAGTATCATTTGTACACATTCACCTCAGAAGTACATTTGTACATACAGTAAACTAAGTACCATTTGTACACTATTCACCTCAGAAGTACATTTGGTAGATGTAAACTAAGTATCATTTGTACACATTTCACCTCAGAATACATTTAACACTGTAAACTAAGTATCATTTGTAAACATTCACTCAGAAGTACATTTGTACATGTAAACTAAGTATCATTTGTACAATTCACTTCAGAATACATTTTAATGTAACCAAGTATCATTGTAACACATTCACCCTCAGAAGTATCATTTGTACACATTCACCTCAGAAAGTACATTTGTACATGTAAACTAAGTATCATTTTACATCATCACCTCAGAGTACTTTGTACATTAAAACCAAGTATCATTTGTACACATTCACCTCAGCAAGTCATTTACTACATAGAAACTAGTATCATTTCGTACAATTCACCTCAGAAGTACATTGGTACATGTAAACTAAGTATCATTTTAATATTCACCTCAGAAGTACATTTGTACATTATAAACAAGTATCATTGTACAATTCCCTCAGAAGTACATTTAACAGTAAACTAAGTATCATTTTGTAACATTTCACCTCAGAAGTACATTTGTACATGTAAACAAGTAAATCATTTTACGAGCTATGCACTCAGAAGTAATTTGTACATGTAAACTAAGTATCATTTGTAGCTATGTAAATCTAAGTATCATTGTTACCCACATTCCCGCTCAGAAGTACATTAATTAAACCAAGTATCGTTTGTACACATTCACCTCAGAAGTACATTTGTAGATGTAAACTAAGTATCATTTGTACACATTCACCTCAGAAGTACATTTGTAGTATGTAAAACTAAGTATGCATTTTACACATTCACCTCAGAAGTAACATTTGTACATGTAAACTAAGTATCATTTGTAATCATTCACCTCAGAAGTACATGTAATGTAAGACTAAGTATCATTTGTCCATATTCCCTCAGAAGTACATTTGTAGATGTAAACTAAGTATCATTTGTTACATTCACCTCAGAAGTACATTTGTAACATGTAAACAAGTATCATTTGTAACATTCACCTCAGAAGTACATTTCGTTCATGTAAAACTAAGTATCATTTGTGCACATTCACCTCAAAGTACATTTGTACATCATTTAAACCAATAATCATTTGTTACACATTCACTCAGAAGTACATTGATTAACAATATATTTACAATTCACCTCAGAAGTACATTTTACATGTAAACTAAGTATCATTTGTACATATTCACCTCAGAAGTACATTTGTAGATGTAAACTAAAGTATCATTTGTACACATTCACCTCAGAAGTACATTGTATACAATGTGTAAACTAAGTATCATTGTAAACATTCACCTCAGAAGTACATTTGTACATGTAAACTAAGTATCATTTGTAATATTCACCCTCAGAAGTCATTTGTACATGTTAGTAATGTAAACTAAGTATCATTTGTACACATTCACCTCAAAAGTATCATTTGTACATGTAAAACTAAGTATCATGTATGTAAACCCAAGTAGCATTGTAACATTTCCCACTCAGAAGTACATTTGTAATGTAAACAAGTATCATTTTACATATCACCTCAGAAGTACATTTGTACATGTAAACTAAGTATCATTTGTTACACATTCACCTCAAAGTACATTTGTACATGTAAACTAAGTATCATTTGTATAATATTCACTCAGAAGTACATTTTTACATGTAAAAGTACTGTAAGCTAAGTATCATTTACACATTCACCTCAGAAGTACATTTGAACACGTAAACTAAGTATCATTTATTATTACCCAGAATAAATTTACAGTGTAAACGAAAGTACATTTTAAATTCACCTCGAAGTACATTTGCCTACATGTGAACTAAGCTATATTTGTACACATTCACCTCAGAAGTAACATTTGAGCATGTAACCAAGTATCATTTGTACACACCACCTCAAGAAGTACATCATTGACTCAACTGTTAAACTAAGTATTTTTTTTCCAGATTTAGTATTTTGTACCACATTCAAACCTTTTTTTCAGAAGTAAATTTGTAGATGTAAACCAAGTATCATTTGACACATTCACCTCAGAATCATTGAAAGTAACTAAGCTATCATGTAACAATTCTCAGAAGACATGTACATGTAAACTAAGTATCATTTGTACACATTCACCTCAGAATACATTTGTACACGATGTAAACCAAGTCATTCATATTAGCACATTCCCGCTCAGAATAACATTTTTACATGTAAACGAAGTATCATTTTGTACACATTCACCTCAATAAGTCCATTTGTACACTTAAACCAGAAGTTATCATTTTAATATTCACCTAGAAGTAACATTTGTACATGTAAACTAAGTATCATTTTGTACACATTCACCTCAGAAGTACATTGTAATTAAACAAGTATCATTTTACACATTCACCTCAGAAGTCCATTTTACCACTAAACCAAGTATCATTTGTACATGCTAAACTAAGTATTCATTTGTTCACATTCACCTCAGAAGTAATTTGTACATTAAAACTAAGTATGATAATGTAACATTCACCTCAGAAGTACATTTGTAGATGTGAACTAAGTAAATTTTGTACACTTAATA
>JAXMNL010001359.1:10121-20603 GCA_035128595.1 Eptatretus atami
TTTTTTCTGGTTGCTGATGTAGATCTGCCCAAACGTGCCCGTTTCTCTGGTGCCTCGGTACAGTTATTGGGATTTTCGAAAACTGCAAAAAATCATTGCCACATGAACTTCCTGCAACAGCCATAACACATGTGATGGGACCTGATGTGGCAGAAAATGAAGGGACCGATTTTCAGGAAAAATGCAACATAATATGTAATTGCAGCAAATCGAACACTTGTTCATGTTGCAGGTACAGTCAAATGTAGTGTTGTTGCAGATCCCGTGCACTCCGCACTCCATTCTTGGTAGCTCGAGGTCAAATGGTTGCGCTTGCTTCAAGGACAAACAAAGACAGAGAGGCCAATATATATGTGTGTATATATATATATATGTGTGTGTGTGTGTGTACACGTGGTCAATGCACTCGGCGTTGCCCGGGTTCTTTTTGAATGAATTTAATCTTCTGTACATAGGTCTGACGCGAGCCCAGGATCAGTTCCCGATTGGGCCATGGCAGTCATAGCCTAAGGGGGTTGGTGAGGGGGAAACACCCCCCCCCCCCCCCCCCCCGCATGCCACCCCACCCTGGCCGAGGGACCTCACCACCTACCCAATGACCTTCCCAGGGCCAGTCCTGACATTTTTTGTTTCAGAGGCTTCCTCCTATCTTTCACCGTTCAGGAGCTCAGTGCGTGCAAACAAACAAACAAAAACTTCAAATTATATATATAGGGGGCTGCAAAAGTAGGTATACAGTAATGAAAAACAAAAACGTGCGCACAAAACGTATTTTATTGATGAAACAAGCATATCAATAATAACATACCATAATAAACATATCAATAATAAACATATTATCCCTCAAATGTTCACATGTTTTGCCCCAGCATTCACAACACCTCCACGAGTCCACATTATGCACTATTATAATACTGGGTAATACTGGTATATCCTTACTGTATTACCCACTTTTTCGCACCCCCTGTATATATGTTACTGTAGATATAATAATATATATATAATTATATATAATATATATATATATATATATATATATATATATATATAATAGCTTTCTGAAAATGTTTGTTTTTGCTCCTGTGGTGTGATTTGCTCTGGCAGATACAACTGTATTTTCATGAAAAAATGCAAATTCCATCAAATAATAAATATGCAAATGAGCTAATTACCATATGTGATGTCAAAATGGGTGACCACTCCCATTCTCATCAATTTGTATCCCAAAGTTTCTTCTCTATCTTGAAAATGAATGAATCTGTGGTCATTTTATGTTAATTAGGTGAATGCAGTAATTTCTCGGGGTTGTCACGGAAACCATCCTGAAAAAGATATCTGCCACCATTTCCAGCAACAACACCATCAGCTACACAAAAAACTACACAATCAACTGCACTATCAGCTACACAATAAACTATGCCATCAACTGCACCATCAACTAGACCATCAGCTACACCATCAACGACACCATCAGCTTCATCATCAACTGCACCATAAACGACACTATCAGCTTCCTCATCAACTGCACCATCAGCGACACCATCAGCTACACCATCAACTGCACCATCAGCTACACAATCAGCAACACCATCAACTGCACCACCAGCAACACCATCAACTACACCATCGGTGCAGTTTATGGTGTAGCTGACGGTGCAGTTTATGGTGTAGCTGACGGTGCAGTTTATGGTGGCAGTTGACGGTGTAGCTGATGGTGTTGTTGATGGTGCATTTGATGATGAAACTTATGGTGCAGTTGATGATGAAGCTGATGGTGCAGTTGATGATGAGCTGATGGTGCAGTTGTGAGGTAGCTGATTATTAGTGATGGTGCAGTTTTTTTTGTGGAGCTGTGGTGTAGTTGAAAGGTGCAGCTAACGGTGCAAGCTGACGGTTTTGCGCAGTTTCATGTTGTACTGATGACGTAGGCTGATGGTTGTCCGTTGATGGTGAAGCTGATGTGCACGTTGTATGGTGAAGCTGATTGTGGCCAGTTGATGACGTAAGCTGATGGTGCAGTGATGATGAAGCTGATTTGGTGTAGTTTAATGATGCGGTTTTATGAGGTAGCTGATTGTTGTAGTTGATGGTGCAGTTTTTGGTGGAGCTGGTGGGTTGTCGTTGAAGGTGCAGCTGATGGTGCCAGTTCATGGTTGCATTTGATGAACGTAGCCTGATGGTGTCGTTGATGGTAAGCTGATGGTGCAGTTTATGGTGAAGCTGATGTGCATGTTTGATGACGTAGCTGAATGGTGCAGTTGATGATTGAAGCTGATGGTTGTAGTTTATGGTGCGGTTTATTGAGGTAGCTGATTGTTGTAGTTTGATGGTGCAGTTTTTAGTGGAGCTGGTGTGTGTCGTTGAAGGTGCAGCTGAACGTGCAGTTCATGGTGTAGTTGAATGAACGTGCTTGACTGGTGGTTTTAATGGTAGTCGCTGATGGTTACGTTGATGGTGAAGCTGGATTGCTGCAGTTAATGAGGTAAGCTGATGGTGCAGTTGATGATGAGCTGATGGTGTGGTTTATGGTGCAGTTGATGAGGTAGCTGATTGTGTTCGTGTTGATGTGCAGTTCATTGTGTCGCTGATGGTGTAGTTGATGGTATAGTTGATGGTGTAAGTGATGGTGCAGTTGATGATGTAGCTGATGGTGTAGTTGATGGTTGTAGTTGATGGTGTTAGTTGGATGTGTAGTTGATGGTGAAGCTTGAGGAGTAGTTGAGGTTAGTTGATGGTGTAGTTGATGGTGTAAGTTGATGGTGTAGTTGATGGCGTAGTTGATGGATGTATTTGATGGCATAGTTGATGGTGTAGTTGATGATGTAGCTGTATGGTGTAGTTTGATGGTGTAGTTGATGGTGTCCGTTGATGGTGTAGTTGGTGTAGTAGTTGATGGCTGTAGTTGATGATGTAGCTGATTGGTGAGTTGATGTCTAGTTGAATGTCGTAGTTGATGTCGTATTGTGATGTCGTAGTTGATGATTAGTGTGCCGTAGTTGATGATGTAGTTGATGGCGTAGTTTGATGCGTAGTTTTGATGGTGGTAGTTGATGATGTTGCTGATGTGCGTAGAGTTTTGATGTAGTTGGATGGTGTATTGATGGTGTAGTGAAGGTGTAGCTGATGGTGTAGTTTGATGATGATGATGGCGTAGTTTTTGATGTAGTTGAGGTGTAGTTGATGTCGTAGTTGAATGATGTTAGCTGAATGGTGTAAGTGATGATTGTTGATGATTGGCGTAGTTTTTGATTGTAGTTTGATGGTTGTAGTTGATGTTGTAGTTTGATTGATGTAGTTGATGGTGGAGTTGATGATGTAGTTGATGGTGTAGCTGATGGTGTAGTTGATGGTTGCAGTTGATGTGTAGCTGATGGTTGTAGTTGAATGATGTAGCTGATGGCATAGTTGAAATGATACAGTTGATGATGTTTATGATCCAGTGATGATGTAGCTGATGGTGTAGTTGATTGATGCAGATGATGATGTAGCTGATGGCATAGTTGATGAATGTCGCTGAGATGTAGCTGATGGCATAGTTGATGGTGTAGGTTGATGATGATTAGCTGATGGCAAGTTGATGATGCAGCTTGAAGATGTAGGCTGATTGATATGAGTGTAGTGGAATGATGTAGCTGATGGAGTCTGTGGCATAGTTAATGATACAGTTGTGATTTTATTAGATTTAACAGTTTGATGATGTAAGCTGATGGCATAGTTTGAATGATGTTGGCTGATTGTTTAGTGAACACATTTGATGATGTAGCTGATGGCATAGTTGATGATGCAGTTGATGGATGTTGTATGATACAGTTGATGATTTAGCTGATGGTGGTAGTTGATGATGTAGCTGAAATGATGTAGCTGAATGCATAGCTGAGATGTAGCTGATGGTGTAGTTGATGGATGTAGCTGATTGGCATAGTTGATATACAGTTGATGATGTTTTATGATACATGATGATGTAAGCTGATGGTGTAGTTGATGAATGTAGGCTGATGATGCAAGCTGATGGCATAGTTGATGCATACAGTTGCATACTGTTTTGATACAGTTGATGGCATAAGTTGATGATTAGCTAATGGCCATAGTGATTGATACAGTTGATGATGTTATGTAACAGTTGATGGCCGATACTTGATGATGTAGGCTGAGGATGCAGCTGATGGCATAGTTGATGATACAGTTGATGTTTATGAGTACAGTTATGAAGTTTGCTGAATGCAGCTGATGGAAGTTGATGATGCAGCTGATGATGCAGCTGATGGGCATAGTTGATTGATACATTGATGATGTTATGATTACAGTTGATTGAGCTAGCTGATGATGCAGCTGATGGATAGTTGATGATACAGTGGATGATTGTTTTATGATGGGCAGTTGAGTGATGTAGCTGATGGTTAGTCGTTGATGATGTAGCTGATGAATGTATGCTGATGGCATAGTTGATGATACAGTTTGATATGTTTTTGATACAGTGATGATGTAGTTGAAGGCCATAGTTGATGATACAGTGATGATGTTTATGATGCAGTTGATGATGTAGCTGGATGTGTAGTTGATGGTGTAGTTGATGATTGTAGCTGATGATGTAGCTGCATGATGTTAGCTGATGGATAGTTGATGATGTAGCTGATGATTAGCTGATGGTGTAGTTGATGATATGTAGCTGTGTGCATAGTTGATGAACAGTTGATGATGTTTATGAACGTTGATGATGTAGTTGAGGCATTAGTTTGAATGAATACAGTTGATGATGTTTAATGATACAAGTTGATGTGTCATTGATATTTGTAGTGTGATGTAGCTTGATGGCATAGTTGATGATACAGTTGATGATGTTTATGATACAGTTGATGATGTAGCTGATGGTGTAGTTGATGGTGTAGTTCACGGGTTCCCAACCGGGGGGAATTTCCCCCAGGGGGAAATGGGTGTTTCAGGGGGAAATTCTAGTCTGGGAAATTAAAATTCTGGAAATTATCAGAAAATATTATAAAATAATTTCCAGTAATAGCCTTCTGTTCTTTCTGCTTCTTCAGGCGTAAACCCGTTTCCTGAACTTTACCCGCTTTCATTCTATGTTTTATTTTCTTTCTTCTTTTTTAGTTTTGTTCTTTTCTATTACATGTGTCTAATATGATCTCTCTTGTTCTTTTCAGGTCCGCTAAGTGATCATGTCGAAAAAACGGATATTTCAGAAGCATATCTAGACTTCGGTTTTACGTTCGTTTGAATAACGGGGAACATCTGCCACAATGTGTCAATCCTGCACAAAAGACTTGGAATGGTAGCATGAAGCCATTCCAGATGAGCAACACCTCAAAGTGCATCCCGAACTACAGAACAAGGACGGAATAACTTCAAGCTGAAACAAAAATTATCTGAAAGAATATGAGACTGGACTCAACTGGAAGTTTCATGTCAGCAAAAACGGACGTATTGTGGGAAAGCGTCATACGAAGTCTCGACAAGATTGCGAGGAGAAGAAGAACCACACACGATTGGTGAAACTGGTGAAGCCCTGTAGCTGCAGTGCGTGAAGTTGTCCTTGGGAGGCTGCCCACAACAAGATGACCAAGATTCCCTTTCAAACACACCATTCGGTCACGGAATCAATGATTATGGCTGAGAGCATCAAAAACCAAGTTGTTCAGAAGGTTCGAGGCCACAGTTTTTTTTCGATTCAACGTCGGACGAATCGACAGATGTTGCGAATCCTGTCCCAGCTGTTGGTCTTTGTTCGTTATATCCAGCGAAAAAGGAATTGCAGAAGAATTCCTCTTCTGCAAACCCTCCAGGACCACGATCCAACACGCTCAGGATGTGATGGACCTTATCATTACTTTTTCGAAAGACAGCAACATCAGCTGGAGTCCTCTGGTTGGGTGTTGCACGGAATGGTGCCCCAGCCATGCTCTGCTCTTCGAGTGGGGTTCGGTCACGCTCGTCAAGCAAAATAATCCGCCGTGGAATCACCACACTGTCCTGATCACAAAGAGGCGCTTGGCTTCGAGAACTCTCCCCAAGATAGACTTAAGCAGCGTCTTCTGAGACTGTCATCAATCGTCAACTTTATCCAGGTTCCGCTCTGATACACTCGGCGTGTTCCGTCGCATCTGTGAAGCAATGGAACCGACCACGAATCCTTGCTTGTTTCATGACTCAGGTGAGGTGGCCTCCTCAACAGGAAACATGTTGCAGCGGAGTCCTGGAATTGTTTGATGAGGTGGTAGCCTTCCTTCGGGCCCAAGAGAATGTTTGTGCTTCTGGAGCGTTGAAGGGTGAGTTTTTCCGTGTGCGGCTGTCCCCACTTGTCCGTATAATTTTCAGTGCATTGAATAACGAGCTCAACCAGGAAACTGCAGGGCAAAGGCGTACCAACATTCTTTTCAGTCGGAAAGATTCAGAGCTTTCGTGGCTAACTGGAACGTGAAGAAAAAAGAGCGGGCAGTGAAGTTTTTCCCATTCCTCGCTCGAAACGAATGTGGGAGCGATAGAGGATGGTCTTCCTGATCCCAATAGCCGAGGATATCAAACAAACACCTCGAAGGTCTGGAGAAGAATTCAAGTATAACTTCCCGTGGGATCACAAACGAGAGCAACGAGAACAAGCTTATCAAGACACATTTCAGAGGAAACGTTGATGTGTGCCAGAAGCGTGGCAGGAAGAGTTCCGACTTGAAAAACGACTCTACAGCGAAGGATGCCTTCCAGAATATGGAACTGGAAGATTGTTTTGGAACCCAAGTCCACGGAGGATACCTGACCCGCTTCTTGGCGACCAGATGCTCTGTGACGATTATTGGTCCAGTTTTCTTTCCACCTACCTGTGTGAAACAGGATTTTCGGCACTGAGTACACCTCAAAAACAAAGGCACGCAACAAGCTGGAGGTGGAGGCTGATCTTCGATGTGCGCCTCCATAACTCCCCCAGACTATTGAAGGACTCGTGAAACGGCAAACATGCCAGAAGTCACAATCTAAAAATGCTGTGTTCCTTATCAATACAATTTGAAGTTAGCTTGTGTAGTGCATTGAAAAATAAATTTAGTAAAATAGGTCTCAGTGGTGTTTAACTGTTCTTTCTCCTCATACACATGAAGGGAATCTGGATGGTTGAATTGGGTGCAGGGAGAATGACAGAAAAAAGGTTGGAATCCACTGGTGTAGTTGATATGCTAGCTGATGATGTAGCTGAGTGATTATGTAGCTGATGCATAGTTGATGATGTAGCTGATGGTGTAGTTGATGATGTGCTGATGGCAATAAGTTGATGATACAGTTGATGATGTTTATGATACAGTTGATGTGTAGCGATGGTGGAGTTGATGATGTTAGCTGATGATGCAGCTGATGGCATAGTTGATGATACAGTTGATGATGTTTATGATACAGTTGATGCCCATACTTGGATGTAGCTAATGGCATAGTTGATGATACAAGTTGATGATTGTTTATGAATACAGTTGATGGCATAGTTGATGATGTAGCTGAGGATGCAGTGATGGCCATAGTTGATGATACAGTTGATGATTTTATGATACAGTTGATGTGTTATGATACAGTTGATGGCATAGTTGATGATGCCAGCTAATGGCATAGTTGATGATAAGTTGATGATGTATTTTTTTTTTTTTTTTTTTTATGATACAGTTGATGATGTAGCTGATGGTGTATTGATGATGTAGCTGATGAATGTTCGCTGATAGGCATAGTTAAATGATACAGTTGATGATGTTTATGATACAGTTGATGATGTAGCTGATGATGTTTATGATACAGTTGATGATGTAGCTGATGGCAAGTTGATGATGCAGGCTGATGCAATAATTGATGATACAGTTGATGAATGTAGCTGATGGCAATAGTTGTGATACAGTTGATTGTTTATGATACAGTTGATGCATAGTTGATGACGTAGCTAATGGGCATAAGTTTTGATGATACAGTTTGATGATGTTTAGATACAGTTGATGGCATAGTTGATGATGTTAGCTGAATGATGCAGCTGATGGCATAAGTTGATGATAAGTTGATGTTTATGATACAAGTTGAGGCATAAGTTGATGAATTAGTTGATGATGTAGCTGAAGGCATAGTTGATGATACAGTTGATGAGTTTATGATACAGTTGATGATGTAGCGAGGTGTAGTTGATGATTAGCTGATAATGTAGCTGATGTCATAGTTAATGATACAGTTGATGTGTAGCTGATGGCATAGTTGATGATGTACTGATGGCATAGTTGATGATGTTATGATACAGTTATGAATGTTGCTGATGCAGCGCTGATGTCATAGTTGATGATACAGTTAAATGAACTGTTTTATGATACAGTTGATGATGTAGCTGATGGCATAGTTGATGATGTTTATGATAGAGTTGATGGTGTCATTGAATGATTAGCTGATGAGTAGCTGTGGCAATCGTTTGATGTATAGCTGATGATGCAGCCTGATGGCCAATAGTTGATGAGACAGTTGATGATGTTATGAATACAGTTGATGATTGTAGCTGTGGCATAGTTGATGATGTAGCTGATGGTGGTAAGTTGATGAATGTCACTGATGGCAATAGTTGATCATACAGTTTGAATGATGTTTATGATACAGTTAATGATGTAGCTGATGGCATAGTTGATGATGTAGCTGATAATGTTTTATGATACAGTTGAATGAGTACTGATGCAAGTTGATGATACAAGTTGATGATGTAGCTGATGGCATAGTTGATGATGTTTATGTACAGTTGAACGGCATAGTTGATGATGTCGCTAATGGGTAGTTGATGATACAGTTTGAAGATGTTTAATGATCAGTTGATGCATAGTTGAGATGTAGCTGATGATGCAGCTGATGGCATAGTTGATGATAACAGTTGATGAGTAGCTGATGGCATAGTTGTGATACAGTTGAATGATGTTTATGATACAAGTTGATGGCATAGTTGATGATGTAAGCAATGCAATAGTTGATGATACAGTTTGAATGATGTTTTATATACAGTTGATGGCATGTTGAATGATGGTAGTCTGATGATGCAGGCTGAATGGCATAGTGATGATACAAGTGATTGTTTATGATACGTTGATGGCATAGTTGATGAGTAGTTGAATGATGTACTGAAGGCATAGTTGATATACAGTTGATGATTTTTGATACAGTTTGATGATGTAGCTGATGGTGTAGTTTGATGTGTAGCTGATGAGTAGCTGATGTCATAGTTTAATGATACAGTTGATGATGTAGCCTGATGGCATAGTTGATGAATGTAGATGATGGCATAGTTGATGATGTTTATGAATAGCAGTTGATGATGTTGCTGATGCGCTGATGTCATAGTTGATGAATAAGTTAATGAGTTTATGATAACAGTTGATGATGTACTGAGCATAGTTGATGAGTACATTGATGATGTTTATGATAGAGTTATGGTGTCATTGATGATGTAGCTGATGATGTAAGCGATGGCATCGTTGATGGTATAGCTGATGATGCAGCTGATGGCATAGTTGATGAGACAGTTTGATGATGGTTTATGATACAGTTGATGAGTAGCTGATGGCATAGTTATGATGTAGCTGATGGTGGAGTTGATGATGTCGCTGAATGGGCATAAGTTGATCATACAGTTGATGATGTTTATGATACAGTTGATGATGTAGCTGAGGGCAATAGTTGATGATGTAACTGATAATGTTTATGATACAGTTGAATTGGTGAATGGAGGGGGCATTTTTTAGTGGGAGGAGGAATTTGTACGATTTTTTTGGGATTTTTTTTTGGGGAATTTATTTTGTTGAGGATTGATTTTTGTTAATTTGATTTTTTTTTGTGTTGGGGATTTTTTTTTGGGAGGAGGAGTGATTTATTTTTTTTTTTTTTTTTTGGACCGAGGATTTGAGGGATTTGGGGAGATGATTGTATTGAGGGGATTTTGATTGTGGAATTTTTTTTTTTGGGGAGATTTGGATTGAAAGGGGGGGTTGGATTTTGATTTGGGAAGGGGGATTTTATGAGGGGGGGCAAGGGAGATAGGTCGATTTGGGGGGGGGGGGAGAGGATTTTTTTGATTGTTAAATGATTTTTATTTTTTGGCTACAGTTGGTGGATTGGGATTTTTTTGAGGATGGGGGATTTGATTTTTTTATTTTTTGTTTTTTTTTTTTTTTTTTTTTGATTTTTTTTGATTTTTGCACAGGGAGAGGGGAATTTTTTTGGGGGATTTGGGGATTTTGAAATTTATGGGATTATTTTTGGGGGGATTTTCTTTTTGGATTGAGGGGTGGGGAAATTGTTTTTTTGTGTTTTTGTTTTGGGTGTGATTTATTGGGGGATTTTAATTTTTTGGATTTTTTGATTTTTTTTTTTTTTTTGTGGGATTTTTTTTTTACAGTTGGGATTATTTGTTGATTTTTTTTTTGAGGGGATTTTTAACTTAGCAGGAGGTGTATTAGGGAAAGGGCGATATGGATTTTTTGA